>JANGFJ010000093.1:0-66879 GCA_025758675.1 Naganishia antarctica | reverse complement strand
GTGTGTGCCAGTGTGTGCCAGCAGTCACCACGGCTGTAACTCCTCGGTACTCACAAGCTGTACTCAGTACATCACCGGTCTAGAAGGGCTGGCAATTAGGCAACTGAAGAGGCACAATCCGAAACCCGAAACTCTGCTAAACCGCTGCTAAATTCTAAACCTGCAAAAGCTGGCCACAAAGCACAAAGGTGTCATACGTGAGCTTTTCGGTGGCGTGTATCAGCGAAAGACCTGACGCCGGGTCATCGTTCTTTGTTCAAGAAGATCTGTAATGTTACAGCTTCGAAAGGGACGCAGGAATTCGGAATCTCAGGAGTCTTGAACCTGCGTTCGGCGTCGATCTCGATGATGCTATGCATGTAATACAACTGGTGTCGATAAGACGGGCAAAGGGCTATAAATAGATGAAGCTATATTCCCGAATATGTGCTCTTGCGTGTCGACTTGTCCGTGAATGATGATGATGCATGTCTATGTAATATGTAGAGGATGCAAAGGAGTTGATTGCTGAAAGGTGCATTCGTGCGGATAGAAACAGGGCGAATTCGGAATGTGAAGAGCAGTATGACACATATTGGCGGAGTCGGGCGATCACTGCTAGTGGTTGGCAGTGTAAAAAGGGACGTCGTATGGTTACTCGACCTTTTGAAGACGCAAGACGGGTAGTCTGGAGCATCTATCCGAAAGCTAATCATTCGTCCGGATTCGCTAGAAGTAGTCGTAGACGAATGTGGCGCAAGAGCGTCGGAACATCGACCGTAAAGTTCTTCCAGCCCATTTCGAGGCCATCGTCATTGCCTCGTATGCCGCAAGTGGAACGCTGACAGTACCTGGAAAGGAAACAACAAGATGAGTCACTTGTTCCGAGGTCAAGGTAGGAAGCCCGTGCGATCGTGTGG
The DNA here is from genome assembly GCA_025758675.1 of Naganishia antarctica. Taxonomy (NCBI): domain Eukaryota; kingdom Fungi; phylum Basidiomycota; class Tremellomycetes; order Filobasidiales; family Filobasidiaceae; genus Naganishia; species Naganishia antarctica. The sequence continues at coordinate 65,980 of JANGFJ010000093.1, read as the reverse complement.
CGTGGTTAGAGATGCAAGTGCACGCATCACATAACACCTTGAACTTGGAAGATCCCGAAGGATGAAGGCGCTCATCTGTGTCACAGCACTCACTCCAAGTCGCTGCGTCCACCGATAATCCAGTGCTTCATCCCGACGGCCTCGGAAAGAACCGCATAGTCGTCGAAAAACATGCCTTTCTGCTGAATCTCGTACACGGTCGAGCGATCCCGAGCGTCTGGCGTCATCCACACGAGGTTGGTCAACCCATTGCCGTGCAGACCGACTAGAAGCTATGTCGGAGAGGAAGAAGCGATCGTCAGTAAACGCCATCACGAACACAAAGCATCCACGCACTGTTGTTCGGCTCAGCTTGGCAACCTGTTCATCCTTCGGATCAGCATCCGTAAACTCTTCGACGTGCACCTCTGCGAGCCCCTCTTCCTGGAGTCCTTCAAGCCCAGCGACGAGAGCGTCGTGTGTTTCCTCTTTCAACCGTCGATGCGCTGCGGTCTGACGCGAGAGGTAGGTGATGACAGGCTTGGAGTTGGCATGTTCATGGTCTCCAAGTGATACGGGGCCGGTGTAGCCTTCAAGCACCCTCCTTTTCAAATCGGAAAGCCATTTGGATGGTACTGGCAGTTCGAAAGCCCGATCCCTGATAACAAGAAGGGCGTAAGTATCTGGGATGACAGAACTGCAAACTTTGCTTGTCACTCACATGGGCTTGCCCTTTCCGCCTCCCAAATGTCCGCACTTGCGATCCGCAATGATTACCCTGTCGAATCGGTACAATGCGCCAGAGTCTGCTCTCGCTTGCCATTCCGGTTCGAATTCCCACGTAGCGGTCGGGCTACCGTGAATGTGGTAAATCTCAGTCGCTTTCGCGGAATCGCAGCGTCGAAGGGAGTCCATGACTTACAAGAACCGCTCGAAGAAGAACTTGTTCAAACCAGCATGATCAAACAGCGTCTTGGCTGGTATGTGCGCAAAAACCAATCTGGAAATCTCGGGGAGTCGGTCGAGGACAGAGCGAGGTGACGTTGAGGGGACGACGGCCGAATCAGTTGTAGGATCGTAGAGCATTGATGCAAGTACTCTGAAAGCTCCCAGAAACATCTCCCCGACCACGTGATAAACTAGAAGTCGATGCAGACGAATGTGTGAGATGGTGTGACCCAAAACCCATCAGATGGAAGACGTACAATGGTCAAGGTCTGATGAAGACGAATCGTGCGACCGAATGGTTAGCTACAAGATCACAGGGTATCTTCTGGTTCTTGGCTTACAGATTCGGTCGTTGAAAATCAACTAGTACGACGAGAAGGTCAGCTGCTGTTCAAGAACCGTCAGAAACACACTTACTGAAGTACCGTTTACCACTTCAGCTGCATCGACATGAAGTCCCGCATCCTTTGCTTCTTGCCAGCTCAACACCTGTACGACCTTGTCATCCGTGACCGCCTCTTGCCCGTGATCTGCAGCGTTGCTAACGACGAGTTCCATGGTTGGAAAAGACCACGGTTTGGAGGTGATCAAGTACCATGTTTCGTTCCTCCAGTAAGCATTCTCTATGACGCTGAACCCGGCAGCGTGCGCGAGAAAGTTGGTTTCGCCGGTGATGCGCGGAAGGTTTGGAGGTGTTGACGGAGATGTAGAGAATGCGTTCTGCAGTTGATGGTCTCCATGTGGACTCAGCTTGGTGTGTCCCTCTCCATTCTCCAATCGAGCACGGGATACGTCCACAACAGCTGGAGCAGGTTCTTGAATCCAGTCGTTTTCAAAGGATGGCGCAGGTAAAGACAGTCCGTAGGTGGGGTCGTCTTCGGAGCAGAAAGGTACAAGGCTGAGGACGGTCCAGACGATGATGGCTAGAGCGGTACCGGAGAGAATGCGGAGGGAGACAGCGTGACGTCTTCGTTCGTAGAGCGACTTCATAGTGGCGGAGATGGTCTGTCTGCGAGGGGTTGGATGAAGCTGTTGCGCGCAGACCGTTGCCGAGGTCTATATAGGCGTGCGGCGAGGATTGACAGGTAGTGTCCCCATCATCCGGGTTGAATGGATTGATCGATGTCATCTGGCAGAAGTGGTCAAGTGTTCGTATCGACTGAGCAGCTGAGAGTGATCGGATGATTGACGACACCGGGCATCACTCGCATCACTCCTCGCCCGCTCCTCGATCTTGATCGTTTCATGTTGATCTTCCATCACTGATTCTTCGCATGCACATCAAAGAGGTTTCAGATAGTTTTGTTTCCGCTTCGCGGATTCGCTGCACATGATCATAATATGGCTGATGGCTTGGAAGTCTTCCTTGCTTGATTCTCCAATCAATGCTGCCAACGTAGGTAGTAGACATGGCGATTGGTTACACGACTGCATCCCGTATGAGAGCTATAGGACTCCCTAGCATTCTCTGACTAGAGACTTTGCGCAACTTGTCTCCATCTCCTCCGTCAGCTCCGTCGGCACCAATGGCGCATTCATCTGAACAGGACTGGGGTGCATGGCATGGACAACGCCGCCGATGAACAAAATCATATGAATGATCACACAAACAAGCAATCAATATTACAGTTGAGATACAAATTCTATGACAATTATAACTATATTCCTCCATGTGTTGGCATGTCACGGCCTGAATAACCAATATGCACGCCTCCCATGGTTCTGGAAAGCGCGCATGATGACCCAAAGCTTGTTACACCCCGTTGATGCTACGCGATAACGACGATAATCGATACGGCTTCTTCCCGCTGTCCATTTATCCATCCTTCTTCATACCTCGACAAGACCGAAACCAAGGTCGCCGATCCAGCGCCTGTATCTCTTCAGTCTCGTCAAGATGGGTCCAGCCCGTTATCGTCCGTGTCGTTGTCATCGCCATATTCTTTTCGACCATCGCTCGTGTTCTCTATTTGTTGTTGTTCCTCTATGTGGTCGTGATATTGCGTTCGTTTACAGATGATCAAGATGCAAAAGGGGGCAACCAGTCTGGTTGCTCTCGTCGTATTGACGAAAGGCTTCGATGCGCTGCTAAGCGCAGTAAAGCCAGGTTGCTGAAGTGTTCTATTCCGTCTATGGTGTTGCCGCGCAGAAGTTTTGGTTGAAAAGGCAAATCACAGTCACGCACAAGGTGCGCCATGACTGCATGATGCACTAGGAACGCGGCCGATATAGATGGACCAGAATTGAAATCGAAAGTTGTGAAAATCGTCATTATAACTATCCCATTGCAAGATTGAGATCACCGGCCGGTAGAGGATGCTGAGAGACTTGAGACCAGAGAGCGAGCGATTGTTGTAAGAATCCATGTGTTGTTGTCTGCATCAAGAGTGCTGAATGTTGTTGGTACAAAGCGAATTCTTTGCGTGAAGACGCCAAAAGGAGGAGGAGCATAGTCGATAATTTATCGAACCGAAATGTGAAAAGGGAAACGAGAACGGAGCCGTCGAGGGGTCGAGCAAATGGTTGGGCAAAAATTTACCACCAGCTCTGGGAACCGGCTCCACCTCCGTAGCCACCACCACCACCTCCGCCACCGAAGTTGCCTCCGTAACCTCCACCTCCACCCCCGTTGCGCGCGCCACCCCCACCGCCGCCGGATCGGAAGTCAGAACCGCCGAATCGGTTTCCGCCTCCTCCTCCTCGTCGGCCACGACCACCTCGGCTCGAACCACCACCGTAGCTGCGCTCGTTGGCGAGTTCGCCCAACCAGTTAGGGACTTCTTGGTGGGCTTCCTTGAGCAATTCGATCAAGTCACGGCCGATACTGCTGTTATTTCGGTTGTAGAAGGCAGTGGAGACACCAGTGTTACCGGCTCGACCAGTTCGACCGATTCGGTGGGTGTATTCGGAAATGTCGGAAGGCAAGTCGTAAAGGATGACATGCTTGACGTTGGGGATATCCAAACCTCGAGCGGCGACAGCAGTGGCGACCAAGATAGGGGCTCGTCCAGTCTTGAACTGTTGCAAGGCCCATTCTCGTTCTCGTTGAGTTCGGTCACCGTGGATAGCGGTAGCATTGACACCGGCGTGGCACAAGAAGTCACAAAGAGTGTCGGCCATTCGCTTGGTTTCAACAAAGACCAAGGTCAATCCATCGGGTTCGGCGCTGATGACATCGAGCAACAAGGATCGCTTGTCACCGTCCTCAACGAATTCGACACGCTGGGTAATGTTCTCGGAAGTAGAACCGACTCGACCGACGGACAAGAAGACGTAGTCCTTCAAGAAGTCTCGAGCGAGCACTTGAATTTCCCGAGGGAATGTGGCGGAGAACATGAGGGTTTGTCGTTCTTGAACACCGGGCATGTCTTGACCATCGATGATTTGTCGGATTTGAGGCTCGAAACCCATGTCCAACATTCGGTCGGCTTCATCGAGAACCAAGTACTTGATGTTGGCCAACGAGATCTTGCCTCGGTCGATCAAGTCGACAAGTCGACCGGGAGTAGCGACAAGCAAGTCACATCCTCGCTCGATCGTTCGGATTTGTGTACCGATATCCGCACCACCGTAAACGACGGCAGGTCGGACCCATGATCGGTAGGCAAACTTTCGCGCTTCCTCGTAGATTTGGGATACCAATTCTCGAGTAGGGGCGAGGATCAAAGCGCTGGGGTAGACCTTTCGTCGAGACGAGTACGAGTTGGCAGCAGACTGATCGACGGGAGGCTCGGTAGGGCCCTTGGCGAACAAGTTGGTCAAGATCGGGAACAAGAAACCACCGGTCTTTCCGGAACCTGTCTGGGCACAAGCCATCAGATCTCGGCCACCGGAGACGATGGGGATCGAGTACTTTTGGACGGGAGTAGGAGTGGTGTAGTGGGCGAGCTTGATGTTGTCGAGGAGGACAGGGTCGATAGGAGGACAAGTGAACTCGGTAACGGGATCGGGAACGCCCTGACCGGTAGCTTCAACGGGGATATCGGCGTACTTGTCAAAGTTGATACCGGTAGTCTGATGGATACCGTCGTTTACTTCTCCGTAGAGTTCCTTCTCCATCCTGGTGTGCCTGTTTCCAACGACGTGTTCTCCGTTCTTCCACGAACCGAATCCATCGGCGACTCGAGCGCCACCACCACTGTAACCACCTCGCGGGGCGAAGCCTCCTCGAGGAGCAGAGTCCCAGTCTGAGGGACGCTGAGCGTTGGGGTCAGGGAAGTTTCGAGCTCCGCCGCCGTATCCACCTCGGCCGCCACCGTTGGGTGGTCGTTCACTGACGGGAGTGGCCAAAGCAGCCGGAGGACCGGATCGAGCGCCTCGCATGTGAGGGGGAACGTACGCGGGTCGTCCGTTGTGCATCGAATTGTTCAACGACATACCGCCTGCGATACGAAGGTGATGAGTTTCGCTGTTCCAATCTAGTCGACGCATCAGATGCACTTACCAAACTTCTTTTCCAAGTTGTGGCCGTTTGCGGGTGCGGGATTTGCTTCAGTCAAAGGGGCAGTCATCCTGTCTGTTTTTATCGATTTGTGATTTGCTGTTGTGATGAATCGTTTCTAATGGTCTCCTGCTTTCTGATGATGAAAGGAGAGACTTGGGAAGCTGTCGGTAAAGATCTTCTTCCTCTGTGTAACGAACGACTTCTAGTTGATTGCTGAAATGTGTGAGATCGTAAAGATCAAATGCTGACAACGGGACAAAGCGAGGCGAGCAAAACGGGGGCGACGGACGGGGGCGTGCTTATATCTTTCCCTTTCACTTTTTCGCCCACCACGCGACTGGCGTTTTGGCTGGAAAAATTATGAGCCGACCAACTCTGAGCCGCATCGGAAGCAAACTCGGGTCTCGGTCAAATCAGCGTCATATTGCTGCCCCTCACACTCCACGCCGTTAGCGCGAGAGCGACATTTGCCACCAAAGTGAAAAATGCTTGCTATCAAATTGGTGCGGCTGTTGTTTGCTGTTGGTTCGCTGCTGGCTGAGTGCTTGGGGAGCTGCTGCTTGGGGCATGCTTGGTGAGGCATAAGGCAGCATCAAGCGGTCAGTCGTTTCACAAGATGTGCGTGGGTGATAGATCACCGGAGCGCACACGGACAAACTCAGTATCTGGGTGATAGCAACCTGCTTCTAGGAAGCCTCGATTTGGAAACCTACTGCACTGCCAGAAGTCAGAAAGCGCAGTGCAGCCAGCAGAAGAATCGGCGTCAAGAAGCATGAACCAAGTCTATCGCACATCACGATCTATCATATCACCATCTATACAGCATTATATGCGGTTACTCATTATTCGGTGACTTCCGGAATCTTTTCGGTCCATTCGGGATCCTCGCCACTAGAAGGGAAAAGGTCGTTGACAGTTAGACTAACAGGGCATCACACAGTCCATAGAGAACTCACTGGACCAGAGTGTACTTCTCGTGTTCTCTGAGCTGGTGTTTCCAGTTCGATCCAAGTACATGCGCTCGTGTGGCAACAGGATGATCCGGTTGAGCAGCCGCAATAGAGGCGACGGCTTCCGACGCCAAATCAAACCGAGTCGCGTGATTGACGCGCAACATGCTGTACGGCGTCGTCGTCGTGCCCTCTTCTTCATACCCGTGGATAGTGAACCTCGACCTGCTAACGTGGCTCTTCCTGGCAAACAAGAGAGCCGCGACTTCCTTGGGGTATCCGTGGAAGTTAATGAAGACGGGCTTGTCGGTAGTGAAGAGTGAGTTGAAGGCGTCCTCCGTTAGCGCATGAGGGTGCTGGCCATGCTCGCCAAGGATCATGAGGTCAACGACGTTTACCACGCGGACTCGTATTCCTTCAGAGCGGAGGATGGCTGATGCAGCAATGACTTCGTGTGTCACTTCGACTCCGATACCGACAAGGACGACATCGGGTTTCATACCGTCGCCCGTCGAGTATTTCCTCCAAACAGAAGCACCGGCAATGCAGTGACGTTCCGTTTCCTCGGCGTCCAACCAAACAGTGGTAGGGTTCTTTGAGCCAACGATCAAGTTGACGAGGTTTTTTGATCGCAGGCAGTGTGCCATGACGCATGCCGCATCATTCGCGCTCGCCGGGAAGTATAAGCGAACACAGTGTTTTGGTAAGGCCATCAACGAACCGATGAGGGCGGGGTTCTGATGGCTGTATCCATTGTGCTCTTGCCGCCACAATGTCGAGGTTTCGATATAGTTGAGCGATGCGACGTCCCCTCGCCATTTTGTTTCTGCTGCCATCTTCATGAATTTGGCGTACTGCTCGATCATGGTGGTGACGATACCCAAGAATGACTCGTAGGAAGGGAAAACGCCGGATCGGCCGGTACTGAAGTAATCGTCAAGATTCAGCAAGACGCGTTGCAGTGGGATTCGAGGAAGCTCTCACAGAGTGTATCCCTGTAGCCATCCCTGCAAAGTGTGTTCAGACAGCATCTCGATGACCCTTCCTCCTGAATGAGCCGTCTCGGGATCCCACTACAGGAACTATGTCAGCATTCGGTCGCGGAAGCTCGAGGCAGAAGGCAAAAGCAGAGCTACGAACCTGGAAGTTCCGATGGCTGACTTGCAGAGCTTCGTCTAATTTATTACTGGCTATTTCATCCGGGCTGAAGATACGGAACGTCCTGGGGTTCCTCTTGATCGTATCAGCCAGCAACGTGCCAATTGCCTTCATAGCCGAGAATTCCGCGTCCGCCTCCTGCGCAAACTCCTGCCAGTCGGCCAAATCAAGCGGTGTATATCCCTTATAGGATTCGGCAAGCATTCCCATCCTGCGTTCGATATTTCGTGGTACGATACGGAGCGCGGTCGCGTTGATGAGACCTTCAGCCGTGTTTGACGCGTCATGGGCGGAACTATCGCTGGATTTCACTTCAGTGTCGATGAGATCCTTGATGTGGTAGCTCTCCAACCAGTCCTTAAGTATTCCAAACTGCTCGTCGTCTTTCCCTGCGTTTGGAAGCGGGACTTGATGAGATCTCCAGTTTCCTTCGATCACGTTGTCACCTAGTTTTTTGGGTCCGGTCCATCCTTTTGGCGTTCGAAGCAGAATAACAGGCCATCTAGGCTTGTCTATCGGTTTCCCACTTCTGGCCGCGTGCTGGATCTTTCGGATTTCAGAGTAGGCCCATTCCATGGAAACAGCCATGTCCTTGTTGACCTTTACATCTCGTTCGGGATCGGATTGGGCCGCGCCGTATTCCACGATTCGGGGTTGGTAGCCATACCCGACAAAGAGGGTGATAAGCTCGAGGTTATCCATGGTTCCGTAGATTGTTCGTTCCCCGATTTTGTAGCCGTTGATGCTAACAATAGGCAGACACGCGCCAGACTCTGCGGGATCGATGTACTGGATGGAGGTCTGCGTCAGTTGCCCGTCGGAAGAGGCGCTTGTCGGAAACTTACTTTGTGACTGTGCCAAGCCGTCGCCGTAGGCCCGGTCTACCACACGGGAAAGGATAAGCCAGCGCCCTCTCTCTGCTTGCTCCAAGCCTGACTCACCTCGGCTTCACCATCACCAATCACACAAACCGAAATCAAGTCCGGCTTGTCCATCACCGCTCCCCACGCAACTGCCAAAGCATACCCAAGTTCTCCGCCTTCATGGATACTTCCGGGCGTCTCGGCATTGACGTGGGAGGCGAATCCTGCTGGGGTGCTGAACTTACTGACGAATGCCTCGAGGCCTTGAGCGGACATTGGGTATCCGGGGTAGAAGCGGGTGATGGAGCCTTCCATGTAGAGGCAGGCCAAAACGGCGGGCGCTCCATGGCCAGGCTGCAGGTTCGAGGTGATAAACTTAGAATCGGTTCAACGCACTGCCTCGAGTTTGACTTACCCCGGTAACAAACAGGACTTCAGGGCATCCGCCTTCATCTTGATCGTGCTTGGTGATCAAGTAGTTGGCGTGACTGTAGGCGAAAATCAATCCTCCAGAGGTGCCGGAATGGCCAAGCAGGCGTTTCTTGACGTGTTCTTTTTCCAGAGGTTTCACGAGGAGGGCGTTCTCTCGCAAAAAGATCTGGGCTGCAGCCAGGAAGTGGGCGACACGTTGGTAAGCAAGCAACGACTCGATATCGACATCCTACAAACGGGAAATTAGCTAGGGAAGTCATTGTTAGAGGCCTCAGGGCGTACGTTTCCCCTTTCCTGAATCTCTCGGTCGAGGTTTACGGCGAGCTGGTTGATGATATCAGCTGGCAAGGAGGAAGATTTTGGGGGAGTGACGGCGTCGTATTTGCCTTTTGCTGAAGCAGCGAGACCGGTAGAAGACTCGGTCATTGTGGCGGACACTGGTACGACTCAGCGGGAAAGTGTGACTCTGCTACAGACGTGTATACGTTGTATATATGCAAGCCTGCCTATGTTTTATTTAGGAGCAAGCAACGTATGCTGAATCGCTTAAAGCTCAAAATCAGGGCATGGGAATGTTCAAATGCTGATGATGTCACTTGGCTGCTTTGGCTGCTGGGCGACCCCGGCGCCCGGCAGAAAGGCTAGCCCGACTCTGGACGGCTTACCTGGATCCGATCGCTTCCTTTGAACCGTTGAACCACCACCTCGACTCGAATGGCGACAACGGAGGAAGGTTCACAAAGTTGGCAAGGTTGAGTACGGCGATATCAACTCGCTGGAGGATCAATTTCCACATCCACAGTCGCACAGGAAGTACGGCAGGTTCTAGAAACGAACGCGTAATCAACGAAAAGAGCTGTTCCTCCCATCAGCGGCAATCCCTCCGGAAAGAGTTCCCATCCATTGTGCGATTCCATTGCGATTACCATGTCCGACGAAGAAGACCGACGTGCTCGGCCACAAGGTACAGAAACATCGATATCAAGACTTCAGGGGGAACAGGGGTATGATGACAGCGATGAAGAGGAGCAACCGGTGAATGTTGGTAAATCGAAGGATGCGAGACGTGAACAGGAGGAGGAGGAGGCTGAGGATGAAGAGCAGGTCAGTCAAGGCTGGATGGTGGTGCGGGGAGAATTCCAAGGCTAACGTCGGTTGGAACTGTAGGATGAAGATGACGAAGACGAGGATGGTAAGCATCAATGTTGACAGGTATTTTATGTATCCTTTGCTAAGCCCTGAGCACACAGATGAAAGAGATGCCCGAGGAAAGAAAAGAGTAAACATTGGCGTTGTATCCTTGTAAACGGCCATGTACTAACCACCCTTTCCGACCTTTCCCGCAGAGACACAAGAAGCAAAGGGCAAACAGGTATTTGGATGTCGAAGCTGAAGTAGATGACGAGGAAGAGGATGAGGATGAAGAGGACGATTTCCAGGGTGTCGGTAAGTCCTCAAATTTTCACTTCTCATCATATTCGCATTGCTGACAATACGTTTGCCATTTAGAGAACGGATTCATCGAACAGGACGTCTACTCGAATGATCGACCACAGGATGTCCGTGCCCATCGACGTCTCGACCGAATCGAGGCCCAAGACATGTCCCGTGATGCTCGAGAAATTGCAAAAGAACTCCGAGAACGATACCGACGAGACCTCAAAACGTACGATGGTTCCGCCAACTTTTCCGATCGAAAAGCCAACATGCCCGGCCCTGGAGATCCCAAGTTATGGCAAATCAAGTGCAAATCCGGGTCAGAACGGACTATTGTCAACACCGTCTTGATGCGAGGGTTCTTTTTGGCGGAAAAGGGGGAACCGTTGTTGATTTATTCGGCATTTCAGAGAGATAGTTTGCCCGGTCTGATCTTTGTCGAAGCAGACAAGGCACAACATGCGCAAGAGGCTTTGACGGGTATCTCCAACGTCTACATGTCAACTCCGCGAAACAATCAGGCAAAGAACAATCCAATCCAATTGGTCGAAAACCGGGATATGGTGTCTCTGTTGACGATGAAGAAGAAAGTAACGTCGGTCAAAAAGGGCATGTGGGTCCGTGTTAAGAGGGGAAAGTATGCTGGTGATCTGGCACAGGTCAATGATGTTCAGCCAGATGGAATGACCGCCGCGGTATTGCTCGTTCCGCGTATCGACTATGAACCCGACGCACGAACGGCGGAAGATCGCAAAAGGAAAAAGGGCGTCGGAGCTGCAAGTTTGGCAAACCGACCTCCTCAGCGATTGTTCAGTCATGAAGCCGTTCAGGAACGATTCGGTCGTGGTGCCGCGTTCAAGAAATCCGGTCGGTGGATCTTCAAGGATGAAGAATACACTGGTGACGGTTTACTGGACAAGGAATATCCGATCACGTCGTTGCAGACGGAAGACGTACACCCGACGTTGACAGAAATCGCACGATTCGGAGGAGATGATCTTTCCGCCATTGCAGACAAGAATGCCGCCACGTCAGTCTCCATCAATTTGGATGCGCTTGCGGAACAGGCACGACGTGCGGCAGGTAGCAATGTCCAGCCTGGCGATCGAGTGGAAGCGACGGAAGGTGAACTCGCTGGTATGAGGGGTATCGTCGAAGCTGTCAGTGGAGAAGTTGTCACCATCCGAGCGACCGATTCCGATGTCGGTTCGGTCGAGCTGGCGGGAAAGAGCGTGAAGAAGATCTTCAGCGTCGGTGATCACGTCAAGGTCACGCACGGAAGGAATCAGGACGACACCGGTATGGTGCTGCGGATTGATGCGAATACTGTAACATATCTCTCAGATTTGACCCAGATGGAAGTACGTGTCTTTATTTTTCTTGGCAGACTTGCATCGTTAATATGTATTGCTACTCTTTGTAGCGGCAAGCCTTTGCCCATGATCTCCGAGAAGCTGCTGCAGTTGGTACGACGGGTGGTCGAATCGGTGATTATGAAATGCACGACTTGGTCATGGTGGAGTAAGTCTGAGGTCGCCGCCTTTCTTCATCTCTCCGGTTGCCTGCCAACACGACTGCCTGACTGACATTCTACTCTAGTCCCCTCACCGCAGGTATCATCTTCCAGACCGAACGGGATGCGCTGAAAATCCTTGATCAAAACGAAACTGTTCGAAATCTTCGACCGACTCAAATCAGTTCCAAAGCCGGACAGGATGCCAAGAAGGCAATCGGTCTCGACAAGGACGATCACGAGTTCAGAGTTGGAGATCAAATGAGGGAATACTTGGGTGAAGTAAGTGATAACAAGAGAATTCTCAGAAGGTTACTCAGCGTGGTCACTGATCTCAATAACATCAGGGTCGACGTGGTCAAGTACTCCACATCCACCGCGGTCTATATGTCTTCTTGTACAGTAAAGACGTTGCCGAGAATGGTGGTATCTTCGTTACCAGAAGCAAAAACTTGGAACCGCTAGACACTCGACCGACAGCTGGACTAGACTTAACAAAGCAGGACCCCTCGCTGAATACCAACCTTCCGCAATACGTCAGCAAACAAGGGGGCAATTACCGACATCTGATCAACACCAAAGTTGTCATCATCAAGGGTACGAACAAAGGTATCCGTGGTTTGATCAAGGACACCACAGGCGACAAGGCTCGAGTAGAATTGGAGACAAACAACAAGGTTGTCCCTCTGCCATTCGACTGGCTCAAGAAACGGGATCCTGCTACCGGAATTCTGACACCGCTTCAGGTCTACAGAGTAGGCCAAGCCGTCATGGCCAGCGACAGGGTTGATCCGTCATTAAATCCTTATGCAAACGCCGGACCCATCATGGCTTCTCCAGGGCAGACGGCACTTGGAGGTCCTACACCAGCATCTGGCTTGCCGTGGGGCATGACGCCGAACCCATATGCCGGGGCTGGAGGCATGGGAGGAAGAACGCCGGCTCCCGGAGTACCATATGGTACCACACCAAATCCTTATGCTCAGATTGGTAATAGGACGCCCGCGGTCGCCTGGGGCACAACACCTAACCCTTACGCAGCGGCAATGGTGGTATGTTTGCTTCCTTTGCGATGGATATCTCCGGACATGGCTAATCATACAACTATGTTTGTAGGGTGGGAGAACGCCAGCACTGGTAAGCGAAAGAAGGCAATCACATTTCCATTTTTGGTAATACTGATCGCGTGACCTCTCTTTACGTTATTAATTCAGGGTGGAAGAACGCCATTCGATGTGAGTCTTCCAGCGTGCGTAAAGCCGGGGTATGTTGTGCTGACATCCTGCAATGCTCTACAGGGTGGACGTACGCCAGCCTTTGTAAGCCCCCATGTCTTTTCACTGCTCACTTCGGCCAACTCACAACCTCATTCACTTTAGGGCGGAGGACGAACACCTTTCGCTGGTGCCGGAATTGGCGGTGCCACGCCGAATCCCTACGCTCTGATCAATCCGCCTCAGGCTTGGGGCCAGGCTGATGCTGGGGAAGGGGCAAATGCCCCTCAACCTCCTCCACAAGGCAATCAAGGATGGAATCCTGCGCCAGCACAACCTCAGAACACTGCGAATGAGGGTTGGTAAAACCATTATTGTTCAGTGAATGTGGAAGATTGTTTCTGTTCGTCGCACACAGCGGCCATTTAGTCTTGGATACAGGGATGTCCCTCTTTGTAATATAGGTCATGTCATGTTACGCATTTCACGAGATTTTCCGTGTCCTAGGTACGCTACGTTGGATGGAGAAGATGTAACATTAGCCACGTAAGAGATGAACCGCCTCGCCTAAAAGCATCGAGCCAAAAAGATAGGCTATCGCAACAATGGGCTCTTTGAGATGCAATTATGCATGCTTTGCGCTGCACTTTATACACTTCTCATATAACAAGAGGCCCCCATGACACGCCAAACCGCACAACCCGCAGACGATCCACGCCCGCGTCTCTCTATGCTGAACCATTAGTAACATTCACTCTAGAGTCTACGTTCATGAGATGCTGCTTGTTGCGCAAGTGCTTTTCGAAATTTTGCAAAGTTTCGCCCGGTCCAAGGGAGTATATCTTGCCTTGACTGTCTTACGCAATCATTCGATTAGTATACGAGAATTCCAAGTTGCGATGCCCGCTTGCTTACCAATCGAGACACTTGATTCGCCAGCATTCCGCTTCTGTGACGAGCGTTGCAGGCGGCACGCTTGCGGATGGGCCTTTATACACTGCTTGCACACGTTCCCGAGGCCTTTCCTCCTTCATATCGGCCAGTATTTTGGCCAACCAGGCGGGTTCGGGCTACAAAGCAGGCGACAAATGGTCAGACGACAATTTGCGAAAGTGTTGCTGTACATGACTCACCGGTTGCTGCGAAACTGCTCGCTGCGCCGGCGGGCGGCCGGGAGGGAACCCTAAGGAATTCAGAACAGGTGTGGTTTTCGCCGGCGATTCAGATATCCTTCCTGTAGAGGATCGCGCCTTTATAGCGTCAGGCGTTAAACCCGGCAAGGCTTTCGTAGATTGAGCCAATGGCGTCTGAAGTTTGCGATGGTTGGTAGACGAGCGTCTTGGCGGAGGCTTGGGTCGCCCAAGAGAGAGTTGTCCATCGGCTGAAGAAGACGATGTTGACTCTGGAGACGCCACATCTGGGAAGGGAGCTGGCGAATCGTCTCTCGAGCGCGAGCCCGGGACTTTGGTGTTCCTCTCTTTGTTTGAAGATTGGGGTTTATCGAGTTGCTCGGCTGTATGAATGCAGTGTAAGAAGACTGTTTACCTATTTCGATGATACCGATAGACTTACCACAGGCTGAACAGACTGTGTCCGGTCCACTAGGTCCCGGAGCCTTGCGCATTCCTTTGAGACCGCTTTCAGGGCGACCGCAAGATTCACAGTGCCATGAAGCTTGTCGACTGGAACCTGGGCGAACCTCGCCAGGCTCTTCATCCGCCTTGCCGGGGTTGCTTTCAAATGGTGCAGACATCCTCTCCTCCTTGGGGATCAATCGCTCTGACAGCCTGTTCGATGGGCGCGATGATCCGTTGGGCGTCTCTTCTCGTGTCGGGACTGGTGTCACAGTGCCGACTCGATTCCTCTTGAGTCGAGCAGTCGCAGGCAGCACAGGTAAAGCGTCATATTTTCCGTCCTGTACGTCATTGGACATCTCTGTGATATTGGCGCGGGCCGCCAGCGCTGCTGCTCGTCGGTTATTGGCAGGTTTCTTGGAGGGCGCTGGTTTAACGACAAAGGGCTCTCGCGGTCCGCTCACCCGAGCTAGCGGTCGTCCAGACTCATCTACTTCTCCGCCAATCCGCATGCGGACCGTTCGAATGGGTTCCCGATCCGGCAGAATGATGCCACGCCTTCCCCGCGTGGCTCGTTTCTTCTTTGACGTAAACTTTTCCCGCTCCGTTTCAAGTCGCTCAATGTCGGCGTCTGTTACGTTCACCAGGAAGGGAGTATAATGCGCAATCGAATGCTCGTCTCTTCGTATAACATCTGTGACTGCCGGCAGGAATTCCTGCTTGAGCTCAATGTCGCTGATTGCACTCCCGTCAAACGCGTAGCCGAGCAAGACCAAACTTTTGAGGTACATGTAGGCCTGCTCTCGAATGTCGTGAGCAATGGCGGTTCTGCGCAGCAAATGTTAAGCATGCGTCAATGCGGGCGATACGTAGATTGCAGCTCACTTGAATTCCCCATTCAACCCGAGGTCCGCCGCATACACCTCGGCGAATTCCTCTGGAGTCACGCTCGACGTCAATTCCCATTCAAAGGTATCGCTCAGATGCATTGCGCCAGATACGATATCGAGCTATGATGCAAAAACGGAGTCAGGCGTCTCCACTCTGGATGCATGCGGAAATTGGACGGACCTGAATTTTGATACGCAGATCCTCTGGAAGATCCTGATCCTGAAAGTCAGCCATCAACGTATCTACGGTTTCTGGCCGCTCATCCAGGTCATCGTCCAGGTCATTGTCATCGGTAACCTGTTCCTCGATCAAGTCGGGAGATTCTTGACTTGCAAGCACGGTCACGACTCTTTGGTGCTTCCACCATTCGAGGTCTTCTTCCGAAAGCCCAGATGTGTCGCCGTCGACTGGCATGGTAGTAAGGAACTCGCCCTGTTTGATTTGCTCCTCGATGGCAGACCGAATCTTGTCTTTGTACTTGTCGGACCGTATCTGGAAGTCTTCGCAAATTGTCTCGACGAATTTATCAAGTTTGCCAACGGTATCTGTGACAAAAGCATCAGCTTTTCGGCTCCGTAACAAGGTTCTAGAATGCGACTCGCCAGCTGCATTCCACAAAAAGGTATCTCGATACCGTCTATGCTCTTCGTTGGATTCGGCAATCTCCATATCCAAACGAATAGGGACCAGTCTTTCAGTGACGTCTGCAACGGCTTTGACTTCGGCTTTCGTGCTAGACATGGTGCAAAGGACGGTCAGGGACCCTCACTTTCAGTGACATTTGGCATTTGGCATTTACTCACTAGTATTCAGCCATAGCCTTCTTGACTTTTCCCCTTTGCGGTCTCTTTGAAGCCCGAGCCTGAGCTTTTTCAATCGGCCAAACGATGGACATCCGCTCCGCGATGGGACGTCTTTCCCCCCTTACATCTGCCTTCCACCAAGCCGGTCTGACGCCCTTCTCCAGCCATTCGCCCGTCATTTGTGCCATCCTAGCCTTTTGTGACTCGAGCGTACGGGTATATTCAATGTCCTTGTCGAGCCATGTGCGGTACTGATGTAGCTGCTTCTCTGATATTTCGAGTAATGCGCCGCTGAACGTCGGGTCATCGCGTTCATCCATATCTCTCGGTAAAGGCGCAATCGAAGTCATGCCTGGCAGATTCGGAAGGTAGCGTTGCCATTCTTCCATTGGTGGGGGAGGTGCGACTGCTAGTCGAGCAGAAGCTGGTGTAATGGGAGGGTCAACGTTTGCGGGGTTACCAGCCGGAAATCCGCCCTCGGCTGACAAGGCAAGCTTTGCATTCGCGATTTGTTGCGCACCTAGTGGGGGCGGGGCTAGACCCGGGTTACCAGAAGATGGCCTGGCGTTACCTGTTTCCGACATTTGATTCTGGAGCATTCCCACCTGCGAATCGCGACGCTGTGCCATCTGCGGTGGCTGTGTAAAACCTTGCTGCAGTTGACCCAAAAGTTGAGGTACTTGTTGTGCCTGAGGCGTCTGGGGCGGTTGTGAAACCCGATCAGACTGGGGCGTCGGAGGAGGCTGAGAAGATTGCGATTGCCTCTGCATCTGTTGTCGCTGCTGTAGAGCTCGTTGTTGCTGCGAAAAATGATGCATCGCCTGTGCAAACTTGTTCATGTTGTTCATCACTTCCGGGGTGA
This sequence comes from Naganishia antarctica, assembly GCA_025758675.1. Lineage (NCBI taxonomy): Eukaryota > Fungi > Basidiomycota > Tremellomycetes > Filobasidiales > Filobasidiaceae > Naganishia > Naganishia antarctica. The sequence goes on along the minus strand of JANGFJ010000093.1, from coordinate 48,912 downwards.
CTAGGCCCGATTTCACGGCCCCCAAAGCCTTTTTTATCGGCTCCTCCAACGCTGGCTCACGCTGCAGAATAGTCGCAAACGTGCTGGGATTGGCCATGACCGATCTCACGTAAAAGACGAGACGTGGGTCGAACGGGAAACTCTTGCTCTGCTGCTGCAAGGCGGCAATCATGGACGCTGTCATTTGCGTTGGGATCACATTCTGCGCAGGTTCCAGAGGCGTCTGAGGAGCCGGTTGCTGCTGTTGCGGAGGCGGAGGCGGGACCGGAGGATTCGCAACCATTGGTCCCGGTCCACCATTCAGATGACCCACTGCGGGCAAGGACTGACTCTGCTCTTGCCCTGTCGCACCCGCCCGAGCTCGAGAATTCTCCCCCTCCTTTTGCTCCTTTTCCATCAACCTCTGCTGAGCTTTCGTCACTTTTGGCTCCTTTGGCGGCTTGTCTTCCTTTTCCTTTCTCTTCCTCGGCTGCTTTGCAGGCTTGCCTTCTTTTTGTGTGCCGCTTTCTTTGCCGGTAAGACCGGTGGCCGTCGCCCCGCTTCCAGAATAATCGCCACCCATGCTCTGTTCCCGGACATTGGCCACATCGCCGCCCGGAGCCTTTCTTTTTCCCAAAGTCGGTGTCGGCGTGCCAACGTGCTGTCCCGATCCCGGCAGGGCCGGCGAGGTCTGCATCTGCTGGTACAGCATCTGTTGTTGAGGAGGACCCATGGACGGGTTGAAGTTTCCGGGAACCCCGAATGGTGACGACGCAGCGGGATTCGGAGGCTGCATTTGCGACAGAGTTGATTGACCCATCTGGGCCTGGGCATGCGATGGAATCCCCATGTTACCGAACGGCGAGTGAGATTGTCCCTGCCCTGGCACAGGACTCGACGAGGGACCTTGCGCATTCATAGGATGGAGTCGTTGCTGTTGCTGCTGCTGCAATTGCTGAAATTGCGCCTGCTGCAACTGCTGCTGCAGCTGCTGCCGATTCATCCCGCCCATGCCCATCCCGAGTCCCATCCCCACATTCGGACTCATCCCTGCTCCACCCATCCCCATATTCCCAGTATTTCCAAACTGTCCTTGAGCGGGTGGCATCATCTGCATCCCTCCGCCGATCTGCATGCCCTGTCCTTGGCCCTGTCCGAGATTCAGCGTGTTTTTCGGTAGACTTGGGGTTGGCGTGCCTTGCATCGAGGTCCCGGTACCTGACGCGGCGTGCGGCGGTTGGACGTTGGAGTATTGTGATTGCTGGCTCGCTGCAGATGTCGGACGAGGCGGAACCGACATACGGCTGACCGAAGTGGGCGTAGCGACGTTTTGTGAATTCAGCTGCTGTTGAGGCGTTTGTTGGTACTGCTGGTGCATATTCTGCATCTGGCTGTTTTGCATCTGATTTTGATTCTGCTGCTGGAATTGAGCCTGTGCCTGATTCTGATTCTGATTCTGATTTTGCTGCTGCTGCTGCTGCTGTTGCTGAAACTGCGCCTGATTCCAAGGCATGCCCTGTCCCTGTCCCTGTCCCTGCGCCGCCGCGAAATTCCCCAACCCCGATATATTCTGCAAAGGATTCCCGCTGAACCCTCCCATTCCCTGCGGAGGTCCCATCGCGGACGCGTCCTGCCCCTGCGGCGCAGCGGAATGATTCGATCTCGACGAGTTTGCATTCGAGGTTTGCCCAGCGGGCGTTCCAGCTGCAGCTCGAGCTTGTGCCAATGCTTGAACTTGGAGTTGCGCTTGTTGTTGATGCTGGTTCCGTAATGATTGCTGGATCCATTGCCGATCCATCCCAGGTGGGAACCCGGATCCTGGTTGTCCAGCTAGCGATGCCATTGTTTGTTGTTGGTTTGCAAGTTGCTGTTGCGCCGCAGCGTTCCCCAGATTGTCGGCATTGTTCCAGTAGGCCAATCCTTGGGCCTGTGAGGGCGTCTGCGATCTCTGCATCTGATTTTGCATCTGTCCCTGGCCTTGGCCTTGCTGCGCGAGTAACCCCTGCTGAGCGAGCGCCTGCGCGAGACGCTGCCGTATCTGACCAGCTTGTAGATCCGACGTATGGGCGCTGATTCCCGAATTCGCAAACATGGATAGCTGGTCCATCGGATTATTGGCGTTCTGATGCGTCGGTGCGGTATCCGTCGATGCGATAGAGACGCTCCGCTGCTGCTGCTGTTGTTGTTGGCGTTGCAGAGCGAGCATGTGTTGCTGGAGCGCGTACGGGTTGGTGCCGTTGCCGAGGTTAAAATTCATGGATGAACTCGGTTGCGACACGCCGAACTGGTCGAATGGCTGTTGAGAGGTATGGTTAGTACGTGCGGAGGTCGCGTTGACTATCGGATGCGCTCAAAGGACTTGCTCCGCATGAACGTAGCTTGCAGCGGACCTCTCGACCGTGCTGCGGCGACCTCGTAGAGTCTTGCTCTGCCGCGCGTACTACTCTCGGTACGCTCAGAGTCCTTTGAATTCGTTGCTTGCGGCGCAACCTATTCTCACTTCGCTCGGAAGAGCCCTCGAGTCTCGCGTGCGGCGCAAACTGCTCTCGTCCGTCCTACGACGGACTCGGAGGAGTCATAGCCTGCGGCATATCTACTCTCGTTGCGCTCAGAGGAGTCGAAGAGTCCAAGCCTGCGGCGCATCTACTCTCCCTTCGCTCGGACACCATCCTCGTTCCGCCCATCGCTCGTACTCACCAATCCCCCATTTCCAATCCCCTGCACATTCCCCTGCCCCTGCCCCTGCCCGCCCTGCCCGAACCCATTATTCCCCGTATTCATCCCAAACTATCCAATCCAAACAATTCCCGTTCCCGTTCCCGTTCCGTATGTCGCGCGTCTTCGTCCTGTTGATGGCGCTCCACGACCCGACGATCCCAGTATTTTCTGCGCGTAATCTGTTCAACGGCAGTGGGTGGTCCGTCCCATTGTCGTGCTGTCGGCGTCTACGATACAAGACACAGGATACAAGATCCAGATCCGGCCCAACAATCACAACATCACCGTTCACCGTGCGCGCCAATCAACCACACGATCGCCCGGTGCGCCCGGCCCAGGGGACTCCGGCGGCCGGGCCGTGTCATGAGGATGAGCTAAGCATGCCGGATGACGCATCTCTGATTCTAGTGAAACATTCATGGGTGGGTTGCCGTGAATAGACCGGACGTTGGGTTTTCTAACCTTTTCTTATATACTCTGCCCTATTCATTGTTTCGTCTCTTGTCCCCTTCGCTTCATAGACGTCCGTCAGACCGTCCCTAGAATGTCCGCCGTTACTCAAAAGCCCCGTCAGCCGTTGAACATCCCTGCCACACCGCTCACTCCAGCGTTTACTCCAAAGGATTGTGAGTTCTTCCGTTCTGCAGGCCGGGCGTCGCTGACGTTGGGTCGCAGATGGGATCTTTTTCACCGCCGGAGCGCTTTGTTGTACGATGTGAGTCGTTGAGCGGCGTATAATGTGGCGATGTGTGCTTATCGGGTATTTGCAGCACTCACGGAGCCATGACTCGTACGTGTCTCGAATAATCCATCAACATTTCTCACTCATTGCCTTACTTCTCCCGAATCACCACAGCAATCGACGTCGTAAAAAGTACGCCCATCCTCCCCTTCTCTTCCCCTCCCACACCACTAACCATTACTTCGCTCCCGCAGCCCGAATCCAAATCGACCCAGCCCTATCCCGCCACTCCCTCCTCTCCGCAGGGCGCAAAATAATAGCAGCAGAAGGCCCCCGCGGCCTCCTCACTGGATTCGCACCCACATCATACGGATACCTCCTCCAAGGCGGCGCAAAATTCGCAGGGTACGAGTTTTGGAAGAAGCGGTTTGTCGAGGTTGCGGGGAGTCAGGAATCGGCTGTGGCGCATCGGACGGCGATTTATCTTGCTGGGGCTAGTATTGCAGAGTGAGTCCTGCTTCCGGATATGTGTGTGGAGGGGAGTTGATGGCCGTGCTAGGTTCTTTGCGGATATTTTGCTGGCGCCGATGGAGGCTACGCGTATCCGATTGGTGTCGAACCCACAGGTACGTCCCCGTCGGCGTGGTCGTGAGCCGTAACTCAGCTCTCTCCGGCAGTACGCGAAAGGTATGATCTCCGGCTTGGCAAAGATCGCCCGCACGGAAGGCGTCGGAAGTCTGTATGCCGGATTTCTCCCCCTGATCTGTAAACAAATCCCCTACGCGATTGGACAGGTACGTCGCCCCTTCTCCTTGACAAGCAGACGTTTAATCTCGTGTGCGACAGTTCACGGTCAACGAGTTCTGTCATGAACTTGCGTTCCGTGGTTTGACACCCGCAGAACAAGAATCTCTCAGCGAGGGTAAGAAATTAACAATCACCCTCGGAAGCGGTGTTATCGCCGGTTTCGCAGCCGCAATCCTCAGTCACGTACGTCCCTCCCTCCTCTCCTCCCACAGCAAGACGTCAACGTTGACACGTTTCGCGACGGCTAGCCCGCGGACACACTTCTTTCCCAGATTAACAAGGGTCATGGGCCGCAAGGACCTATGGTCACCCGTCTATACACGCTCGGGAAGCAAGCGGGCGTTAGAGGCCTATTCGCAGGTCTCGGACCGAGGATGAGTACGTTCCCGCTCCTTTTCTGCAGACGGACGGCGCGCTGACGTGGGATCTATGACAGTTATGACCGCCGGATTGGTGACCGGTCAATTCGTGATTTACAAGTACATCAAGGATGCGTTGGATGCGCCGGCGGGGGTGGAGATTCATAAAGCTACGGGTGGTCATTGAGCGGACTTGGCGTTTTAGATTTGGCGAGCGATGACGGGATAGATGGTGGGCGGATAGATGGAGGTTGGTTGTATCCATAGAATTCACGCAGTATTTTTGTTCCAAGCGAGGCGATTCTTCTTCAAGAGTAACGTCTTCCGAGCTGGTTCTCGCTTTTCCGGCGAATGCATGACGGTCCGTTGCGTTCCAACCAAGTCTTTGCAGAGGCTTCTTCGGGAAATTTCGATGAAAGCGGATCTCTAACCTCCCGAGTCATTTTGTGATCTACATCTCTGACCAAGGGATTCCCCTTGCACAATCTTGAGTAGACGGCATGCCATCCGCGTCAACCGAGACCAAAGCAGGTTCGCATACAAGACATGCATCGTAACAGAATACAAGCGCATAATATAGATTCACACGGTTCTTAAAACCTTTGATACAATCGCAAACAATCGCCTAGCGGAATCCCCTTGCCGAACAAGCCAACAAGGTAATCCATTCAACTTCTCCCCTAATGGACAACCCCGGCGCCCATAGCGGCAGCGGCAGCGTTCCGCTCGTGTGCGTCGAATTCATCCACTTGGGTCGACGCAAACTTTCGAGCGGCAATCTTTTGCTCGAACAGAATGTCGAGTTCACCGTATGTCCTGCCCTTGGGTTCCGGCAACCTGGCCCAAATCCAGACCACCTGTGGGAAAGAGTTGGTCAGCACGGCCTTTATGAAAATGATAGCGAGCGACTTACAGATAACGCTCCGGTCACACACCAGACGTAACCACTCTTGGCGCCCAAGTTCCATTCGGTCTAATAAAAGACAAGCACTTGTCAGTCCCCTCTCAAGATAGTCGCCCGGCGTATCCCACTTACAGGGTTGAGCATGTATGGGTTGAGAATACCGATAACAAGACCACCCAAGTTGTACAGGTTTCGGGCCAAGATGACAGTCTTTGCTCGCAATCGCGTCGAAGGAATCTCGGCAACCAAAGAGTAGCAGACCGGGCCGATGGTAAGATCTGTTCAGAGGAACGGAATAAGAAACGTGTTTCTGAATCGCGTTGTAAGGGAGAAGACGTACCATAGAGAAAAGTGTAAGTGATGAGAAGAGCACCGATAGCCCACCCGCCGGATCCACCCTTCTTGGTGACCGTACCCAAGATACCGACAAGCAACATAAGTGTGGTGCATGCGGCTTGGCCGTAAAGGAAAAGTGTTCGTCGACCGAATGGCTTCATAACGAACCAGGAGCCGACGGTACCGATGAAACCAACGGCGAACATGCATAAGTTGAGGGTAGTAGCGGAAGAATTGTCGAGACCGGCTTGCTGGAAAAAGTAGGTTGCCTGACCCATCAAGGCGGAGCCGGAAGTCTGTTGGTTAAGCCAAACGAGGCAGGCTAGAAGTCATTCAGGCTGATCATCAGCGAAACCCATTCGCGACCGAATTAAACCCGCGCAGAAACATACCGATTTCGGTTCGTCGAAGATTCACTCCCTTGAAGCAATCGACAAAGGAGACACCGGCGGTCGTGGCCTTTTCGATTTCGTTTGTATGGGACATCATGGCGACTTGTTTCCTAGCGTCCTCTTCGTCGAATCCAGAAGCTCGGGTAGACAGTCGCATCAAAGCCGCCTCAGCATCCTGGGTCCTGCCCTTCTTCACCAGCCAGTAAGGTGATTCCGGAGCAAAGGTAATGCCTGAATGACCAAGTTGTATGGATCAGGGAGAGAGAAGAGGCGTTTCGGCACTGGTCAGTACACGTTCATGCGACAATCCAGAACGCGTGACAACGTACCGATAATGAGAGGAATGGGCCACATCCATTGGATGGCAAACGGAATCTGTGACAAAGTAGCGCAAGTCAGTCAAAGCGAGCGACCGGCAGTGAAGAGCTCTACCTACTCGGTAAGCCCATTGAGTGTCGTTGCCGACCAGTCCTCGCAACACACCGGACGCGATGATTTGACCGATGACCCAGCACAAGTTCACGTAGGTCGTGAGGTATTGACGAAGGTGGACAGGCATGACATCGGCGGCGTAGGACACGCTCATCGTCTGAAATGTCCCCCAGGGGAACTGGAGAAGAGCACAGGACGGGAGACAGGCAGCAAGGGATGATTTACAGGCGTTTGGGGGCCAAGAAAAGGAAAAAAATCGCGGAATTGAAGAATTAGCGGAAGGCCGGAATTGAGCATTATACAAACACTTACACCGAGCAACAAGTAACCAACCAGGAGCATCTTGATATTAACGGCGAAGAATTGGATGAAGAGGAAACCGGTCAAGCAGACTAGGGCGATGAGCATGGTGGGGCGGTATCCGAGTCGTTCGGAAACAGGACCAGTAATTTGTAGACCGAGGATGTTTCCGACTTGGACAGCGCAAGACAAGCCAGTTTGCCATCGAGCGGCCACCTGGTAAGTGCCAGACTTGGCATCAAAAGCCCCATACTTTTGCGCAAAAGCAGGCTGGGCATAGAATTGACCCTGAAGTAGCGAGCAAGGTCAATATACTTCAAAGCTTGGGTCAAGGACCGATTGGCTTACCAGCAAGATGGTATCGTATCCTTCCATAACAATGGCCGTGCTGAAGATGATCGACCAAAGAACAGCAGGCTTCCACATGCGTAGAGCCGCCCTGGTCGATTGTGTCTTCTGTTGCTCGGCCGCTGCTGCTGCATCAGCGATGAAGTGACCGAGGTCTTGCTCCGACCCCAGTATGGCAACGTTCTTCTCATCGCTGTACTCGATATGGTTGAACTCCGCCTTCTCGGAGTGGTGAATTTCTGCCTTTTCGGACATGTTCATCGTCGGCGATGGGTAGTAAGTGTCTTCGCTGAGTTGAGTCGATGAAGACAAGGACAAGGCAGGTGGTTGTCGCTGATTGAACTTGGGTAATGGGACTGTGTTTCCAGTCTTGTCTGAAGATCTTCAGGCTATATATGCTGCAAGGACGCTAGGACGCCCGTGATAACCGTCGTCGGGCGGCTTCAGTTGGATCGTGATATTGGAAGACTTCGGCGGGCCCGTTGGAAGTTGGAAACGGTCATAGGAGCAGAAAAGCCACTGCTGGATATTTCCAGGTACCCCTTGTAGCATGTGCCGCAGATATCCCTTTCGTCTGATTGTTGACGAGCGCGACAGGGCATAACATGGTGGCAGAACCCAGGCACTTGGCATAGCAGGGTGTGCGCCTTGAAGTTCACCCGATGAGCATATGCCTCTCATCTCCTAGCTGGGTCTGGGAGCCCCGGGAATCATTGAACCGTTGGATTGGAGCGTGACAGGGCGCCAACGAAGGTTTCCGGCGAGGTTCTGCCGGGAAACATTGGCCAGCTAATTGGCCACTAATTGGCCTCGGCCCTTCTGCGATCCTTACGAGCTACCCATGCTACTCAGCTTGCTAGCCTCATGCTGCCTCATGCTGCCTCATGCTCCTCATGCTCATGCGGTAGGATCCATGTGAGCTCTCAGAGCTGCTCCCATGTGTCTTTCAAAATGTGAGACGACGAGGGCGAGAAGCGAGGTGTCGAGGTGTACACCTCACGCCAGCCCCACCCCCGCCCCAGAAAACTATGTGTACATACAGCAGACAGCAAAGAACAATTCACATCTCCTGCGACCCTTTGGTGTCGATCATTGCGCATTGCGGATGCTGTAGAAGTGTGAATGAGCTTTCGGAGTTCACCCGAAAAGGTTTCCGAAAGGAAGGATAGGGCGAAAATGATGCGCAACTGAAACAGAAAATGCAACCCCCTTTAACGGACCTCTGCCTACCCCTGCACGAAGAAAGCCAACCACTGGCCACTAGCCAACCATGTCATCAAATGGTAACACTCGGCGCTGTAAGATTCTGGTTAACCCAAACGATGAGACTCCTTGATTTCTTCGGGCGGCGGTGCCCCAAAATATGCACTACCGACTGATGGGATTAATGGTCAACGATTAAAAGCCCCGCTATGGGGCTTCCTTGAAAGGGCGAAGTTCGGCAGAACCGTCCGTGTCAGCTGATCGCGTTGGCAGCACTTGATCCGCCGAACAGCTAGCTGAACAGAACCATCGGATGAGATGTATGTATTTTGTTATGATGAGGATGATTGGAACGCAAGTCGCTCAAGGGGAGGACTAAGCTCGTTTATAGGACTCAACAGTGTATCTAGCTGACAGGCCTGACAGGACCGACTATTTGCTACGCAGTCTGACGAGGAAGCAGCTTCATCGACCTACAAGAAGGAATATCGCTTTGAAATGACCCCCCTCCCCAGCGACTTCAGCCGACACGCCTGACATGAATCAGCACGACGGAGACGACACACCTGCCTGTGACCTGACAGCACAGCTTGTGCTTTCATCCAACATTCGTGACAATGATAATGACGTCGTAGAGTCATGCTGTATAAATCAATCTCGCCAAATATCAAGCTAGAATGGTGCTAGAATAGATCGTCTTATGGCATCTCTTGATCCAGCCGCATCGCCACGCAGGTTAACAAGCTCGCGCGGTGTCGGCGTGCTCCAGTAACAACAAGTATTGAATGGATAGCTTGTATACAAGTAGACATCCAACTAGCCAAGTCTCCGGAAGTGTTCCTGCCGAATGTACGCCTTGCATGCAGAACACCATCATGTCGACTCTGCGCTATGTCTGAGCTAATCCTCTGATCTCAGATCTCGCGCATTGCTGCTGCTGCTGCTGTGCACACGTCCCTGCTATTTTTCTCTTTGCCGTGAACATGACTGGCTGCACGACATCCCTCGGGACCGCGCTCGACCACTAGAGGAGAGGGTCCAAGGAAGTCCTTACCGGGCGGATCTGACTAGGTTCTCGTGATAAAGATGACAGTGTCATATCATAGGACCTATCCCTCGCCTTCGCAATCGCTTCGCTTCTTGCCTTTACCTTTCACCACCATCCGGCCACAAAGTATATCACGAAGAGGGACTGCTGTTCTTTATCTCAAGGATGCGGGATACTATTGAGTTGAAAGTTGATGTCATTGGAAGCACTTTGCGCACTTCCAGCGAAGTCACAGCAGCAAGCAGCAGAATCATAACATACGAACACGCACATATTGAGTCGGGGGCGGACATGGCTGACTGAACGTCTGTCATCTGTACTGACGAGTGGACTTCTCGTATGGTTGAGGCGAAAAGATGTCGCCTTCCATCCCAGTTCATCGTCACCGTTACTGCGCCATCCCAGCAGGGCAAAACTTCCCAGCCTCTTCGCTTATGTTGTACGAGGGGTACTGTAGGGATGTTGCGGGTCGAGTGCGGCTCCCTGACGTAAACCTTCCTCGGTGATTGCACCCACGGCCACCACGCCATTCAAGGAGTGAAGCAGTGAAGAGTAATAATTGCGACCTGAAAGGCTGAAACGACCTGGCGGAGACCGCAATCGACCTCCACTTTTCCAACTTTTCGATCACTTTCCGGTTTCAGCTTCTTGCCATGCAGTCGCTTGCCATCATTGACTGATGAATGGGATGACAAGTTGTATTTCTGCCTGAGGTGTCGTGATCCACAATATTCATGCGTCGAACAGCAGTAGCCAACATGTCATCAGCAATCACCGTCGGTCTCGGTCTTTTGGGAGCAGGTTTGGGAGGACGTGTGCTATGGCAAGCATATCGAGGAGGTGCTCGCGTCGGCGCCGATAAATGGGTCAAGGGTGGATTCCAGGCCAAGATGGACAAGAGCGAGGCGATGAAGATCATGGGCGTCAAGTAGGTCCCCATATCAATATGCTCATACGAGCCATCTGGCTCGAGTGAGGCGGAGATCGTCGGTTTACTCACGAATGCTCTATTTTCCCCATTATCAGAGACCCTCTGACGACGACGAAACTGAAAGACGCTCATCGTCGTCTCATGTTGGCGAACCATCCGGATCGAGGAGGATCGCCTTATCTGGCAGGAAAGGTCAACGAGGCAAAGACACTACTAGAGCAAGTCTACTACTCTTCGCCTCTTTTCAGCCAGGCTCTTACTTACTGATTGACCGCAATTCATTATTCTTACAGCAAGCACGCTCCTAAATGATTCACTGCCCTGGCCATGAAGTAGAATGCATAGAACAACACCATCTCGTCAGCAATACCATTGTATAAGGCTACCGATACCGCCATGATGAATACATCTCGTCTCCATTCGTCTCCATTCGACTTGAAACGCAAATCAGACTGGATGTTAATGAATACTGAAAAACACACCACATAGTTGAAGGCTAGGTAAGAGTACAACACATGGCAGCGAGGACCCCTTGATCTCAGACATACAGTAAACTAGAAAAACCAAGGAGCGATAAGGTTAGCTTCTGAAAAACGAATGAAACATGACGTGACGAAACCATATCAGGGTTTAGCGAATAAAGAGCGTAAACCGATGTTACCTGAGAAATGGATCGGGCAATTCGGTGTCTTCAGAGGACATTAAGATTCGTGCACAGCATATAGCTTCGTTCGAGGGGGAGCAAGGATATAACAGGGAACAATAGGAAACGATTCTCACCTGCTGCAGAACCCGAGCATTCTAGAATGTAATCTTCTTTCCTTGCCCTGCCACGATAGCCACACTTTCACGCTTTGCCATACTGAGAGCCGCACCAGGCTTGGGTCGACCAGCCGATTCCCACTTCTTACCCCTAGTCTCCTTCTTCTCCTCGGTCTCGGCGTTGTTGCCATTGTCGAAGTATCGGCCGGATGGGCGAGCAGGGGCAGCAGCGCCTTCTTCGCCTTCTGTCATCGCTGGTCTATTTCGCTGAGATGCGGGAAGCGATCGTTTTGTCGCTGAATCCGAGGCGTACTATGGCGAAAGGGAAGGCCATTAGCGTCGAGGCCGTAAGCGAGAAGTGTTTTGGAATACTCACCTGCATCTTTAGCTTTCGGTTATACAAGAAATGATTCCTACGGTTCGCAAGTGCCTGAGTAGCCTGTTCGACCGACTTGAAATCGAGAAAGGCGAAACTGTTGAGAAGAAAGCAGAAGATTAGCTGCCGAAGCTCGAGTACACATGGAGATATCCTCACCCTTTACATTTCCCGCTGTCTTCAAACAGCGGCATTCGCACCCTCCGCAGACCAGCAGCCTCGGATCGTTGCGACTTGTTCTCAAGAATCGCCTTTGCCTCATCATCGCCAAGCTCTTCCTCTGGCTGGTCCTCTTCATCCTCAGCCTCACTTTCGCTCTCACTCTCGCTGTCATCGGCATCATTCTCACTCTTCTTTGCCTTCCTTCCCTTGCCCTTCTTGCTCTTCTTTCGTCCCTTTGTAGCCTCGACCGCGTTTCTCTCGACAAAGTCCCAGATCGCTTCTTCCGTTGCGTCGAACGGTAGGTTGCCCATGAATAGAGTCGCGCTGGCGTTGTGTGGCTGGGATTTGGGCAGAGCGCCAGCGGGAATGGATGTGACGGGTTTCGGTGTCCTGGCATCCGGTTTGGCTCCGTAGTCGTCACCTAGAGCGACATGAAGATGAGATGGACAGATCGGGATCCAGGCGCGAATGATCTACTCACCATACTTGATCAGCAGCCGTCGACCATCGATCATCTTTTCGCTGAGCCTAACACCGAGCTTCTGGAATCTACGGGTCTTGAAATCCACATAGGCGAAACTAAGGCGTTGAAAAACATCAGCTTGTTATTGCTTATCGAGGACTAAGTTGCGCATACCCTTGATTCTGAACACCGAACCGACCCTGCTTCATGGGCATGTTGACTCGAGTCACAATCTCGGTTTCCTCATCGACTTCATCATTATCACCGTCCTCTGGCTCATCATCTTCCTCTTCCGCACCATCCTCCGGCTTTGCTCCGCCACCCTTGGACAACAAGATAATCTCCCTCTCCAACCACGCCTTTAAAGATTCCGCATTGGTCTTGAACGCCAAATTACCAATCCATACCGAATGCTGTCGTTTAGGTGGTTTCGGGAGCTCGGACTTGTCCTTTTTCGCCTTTTTCGACTTTCGTTCGCCGTCTGCGCCGGTTTCCTTGTCGTCCTCGTCATCGGAATCGTCTCCGCCGTCTCCGGCCTTTCGCTTTCGCTTTTCCTCTTTCCGTGCTGCACGGGCTTGAGCTTTGGATAGCGGAGTAGGCGCGTCCGGGTCGATTTCGAGCAGATCTTCATCTTCCTTCTTCTCTTCATCTCCAACCTTAGCCTCTGTGGCATCAGCGTCCTTTGCTCTCTTCCTCTTTTTGCCGGACTGGTCTTCAGAGACTGCGGGCGCCTCGATCGTGGTTGCTGGGTCTTCCGACTTCATTTCGGCATCTTCCGTTGTGGGTTCGGCGGATTGGACAGCGAGTTCGGCAACGGCGACAACTAATGCCTTCTTGTCTTTCTTATCATTCTTGTCCTTTTTCTCCTTCTTCTCTTTCTTCTCCGTCTTGGATTCCTTAGTTACCGATGCTTCTCCATCTTTGCTCTTCCTCTTGATCGATTTTTCCTCTGATTTCAACATTCTGAAGGCTGAAGATCCAAGGACGTGCTGAGGGATGATTTCAAGATTCCTTGTTGATGACCGGCTCACGACTGCTATTTGGAAGCACGAATACAGGAAACAGACACGGTCGAGGTATAGAGAACGCTCAATGATCGGAAATATTGGGCGACACACGTGATTTCGGCGGCCGGGAGCGAGTGCCAATCCACCGCACCACCCAGCTATGACGAGATCATCGGGTTCTGCCCTTCTTCCTGGTTACACTCTCCACTGTTCAGCTGAGCATTGCCACCATGTCTGCGCCATACCAGAATACACGCTCCCCTCCGCCCCTGGTCCATCCGCGACCGTCGCACATCTCCCAGCCGCCTCCGGAGCCCACAACATCCTCCACCTACTCTGGCCGTCCTTCGGGTGAATATGGTCGGACATCAACCTCTTTCGAGGCATCCAGGCAGTCTGGGGACAACTTTATGCGCTTTAGTAGTCCTCCCGTGAACGTCTCGCAGCAAGGCGGCACCGCCGGAGCGTATGGATTCGGCGGAATGCCCAATCCGAATACGTTTTCGACAATGGGAACCGGAGGAATCGCTGCGACGTCTTCTGCTCAACCGTATCTCACCAGTGCTGGGCATAGTGGACCCAACAACCCGTCACTCTCGCCGGGGTATGGAGCTGGAGCTTATGCGACTCCTTCTCCTGGACTTCACGGAAACACGGGACCAGGCGCCGCTGGCGGCCCTTCCTCGGGCTTCATGAATCCAATGGGAATGAACATGGGAGGATTCGGAGCTTTCCCCGGAGCTAATGGAGGGCAATGGCCTATGGGGATGAACGATGCAACGGCCCAGATGGGAATGCAGTTTGGAAAGAGCGCGGTTGCTGCAGGTCAGGAATACGTCGAGAAGAACGTGAGTGATCACAAACGTACCCCTTCATCATGGGTTCTCAACTAAGCGAGTTCTTTGTCATACAGTTCACACGATACCTACCCCTCCCACTCGTTAAAACCTCCTTCTCCGTCACCAACTCTTATGTACTACATAAACTCCGCCTCGTACTCTTCCCTTGGCGTCATCACCCTTGGTCACGCCAGACGATCCGCAGCGGCAGGATGGGTGTACCACAAGACTCGGTGCACGGGATTGGAGCTGACGCCGTACCGTCCAACGGCTCTTCAGGTCAAGATGGTTGGATGGCTCCGAGAGACGACATCAATGCGCCGGATCTGTATATCCCTAGTAAGCCATTGCGGAAAGTCGAAGAGTATCTTGCGCAATACCTGATGCTAGATCTCCCAGCTATGGCCCTCGTAACATACACCCTGCTTTCCGGTCTCGCGTCCGGGCTCCAAAATCGATTTCACCCTGAAGTTCTGGGATACACCTTGAGTAAAGCATTAGGAGTCGTTCTCACCGAGTTCTTGGTGATTAAGTGAGTCAAGGGTCGATATCCAGCTCTGTACGTCAACAATGTTCCTGACACCTCGGCGGTCTCCTTTTGTAGACTTGGCTGCTACCTTCTTGACGTCCGTGGTGCTGGAGCAAGCGGTGTAGAACTCATCGGCTACGGCGGCTACAAATTTGTCGGGTAAGGCGTAGAGACCTTTCACTTCGCTTCGGACTGCTCACCTCGGACAACCATCCTGACTTGATGCGCCTTTCATTCCCCTTTCAGAATCATCGTCACCGTCATCGCATCCTTCCTCAACTGGGGAAAGATCTTTTACGCAGCCGTGTTTTTCTATACTTTCTGCGCAAACGCATTCTTCCTTGTATGTGGTCTTAAGCCTACATCGCTATGCGCGTCACTGACATATATCTTCTCACCCTCAGCTTCGGTCACTCAAATACGTTCTCCTGCCAGACTCGTCAAATTCCTCGTCCGTAGCTACCATCTCTCATTCCCAACGCTCGAAGCGAGTGCAGTTCTTGTTTGTAATCGCGATGGCGCAAATCTTGTTCATGGGTTTGTTAGTCAGAGTGTAGACAGAAACAAACATGAATGAGCAGGCAAAATTTACCTATACAGCGAGAAGGACTCGAGATCCACTACATCATTACATGCATCGATGAGGAGGAAGAGTTGCATCGTCCAACTGCGATTCAGGGTCGTTAGTAATGCAAACGCAGTGAAGCTCAGCAGAGGAAATGGCAGTTGGACGCAGTCAGCGGCCTATAGAAGGGATAGAGTAGCTAGTAGCTGGATAGCTGTAGGGAAAGGCGGTGATGCGCTGCCGTTGTCACACGTGATATGCAGGGCTCAAGTAGAACAGAAATATTTTCCGCCTGTGTCATCACAAGGAAGTCAGAGATGACAGCCTGATATGCAGCGCGTTGTCGGTACAACGCCCTCAGTGCAGCTGATCCCAAGGGCGCCACTATGGTACTGCTGTAACCAACGGGGCTTTGCCTACTTTACTACACAAACAGCACCGATCTTTGTGCGTTGAGCTTCCTGTAACCAGAATAGCTCCACTGCCTTGGCTAGGACTTGTCTGCGATAGGAAAACACCTGTTCTGACGAGATGCACTTTGCGACTCGTCAGACTCGCCTCCAAAAAAGGGTGACTGGCGCTAATTACGACAGGTGCCTGCAAATCCACATAGAAACGCCTCAAAAGTGAAAAGTGACAAGACTTGTACCTGCTAAAAGAGATTGCTCATTCCAGATTGAACCACCTGGATTCGTCCACAAGTGACTTGTACGCACATACGACAAGCTATGATGCAAATGCTGTCCTAGCTGTCCTAGTATAAGTAGCAGAAGTCGAAAATGCGGTCGGTGTGATTTGATCATCTGCGGGAGCGCCCGCGTCAAATCTCACGCGGCGGATGCTGTTCCAGCTTGAAAGCATGCAAAAACGATGACTCACTCCGAAACAACGTGAATGAGATTGGGTTTACCCGCGACTAACGAAGACGCAGGCAGGACAGCAGCAGTCGAATTAGTTTTGACGTTGAGCAACTCGGGCATGAGCCATCCGAGGAAAATTGATGCAATAGGGCGTCGTCATGTTCTGGCATTGGCCAATGAGAACTGCCGCCTGCCTTCGGATCCATCTGAAAAAGTACGGTCAGACTTGGACATGGCCTTTAGCTTATGCTTCTATCCTGGGATATCCTGGCACGGAGTAATGAGACAAGGATGCGAATTTGTCCTTGTCTAACGCGCAAGGTCCGTGAGATAGTCCAGCGAGCTGCTTCCTTGGGCAACTAACTCAGTCACATCCAAGCCCTGAGGTTCAGAGGTGGTAACAGACAATGGCCACAACTTTCTGACATTGGCAAGGTATAAATGATTCGACTAGAATGAATGGCCCTTCGAGTAGCTTTCGCCTTACTCATTCTCTGATATCTTGAAGTACGCTACATCGAGTTCATATCACCCTTGATCAACGCTTTCGCACCCAAATCACCACCAACAGACCCCCATATCATGGTCATCACCAGACGTTATACCGTGGGTGGAGATGGAATAGGTGACGCCATCAAAGCTGCGATAGCGAAGAACATCGCTGGAGAAAAGCCTTGTCCTTATTATCACCCGGTGCACATTCTCCTTCGTCATCGACGCTTCTCATCGGATTCCGATTCGACAGGCAGTGAAGTAGCAACGCCCCGGGATTCTCAAGTCTTGACTGGAGCAACACCTGTCGAGGATGACTGCAAGGAGCCGGTTTATGCGAACATCAAGACCTGCGGCCCCATTCCAGGTATATTGGACGGAGCACCTTGCGCCGATGCGACTGGGCCACATCTCACGCATCAGTCATCAGTAACCGGCCCCCTCGTAGTGCAAGCGCCGTATCTTGACTACTCTGGTCCCGCGCAACACGTTGTTCTCGATGATGCGCCTCCGCAAGAGCCAAACGTTGGTCCGGTCGCTGGCGAGTTCTATCCGTTGCAACATGTTCAAGAATCGATGGCAGGTGCTTCAGAACAGCTCTCGCCGCAAGAAACCCGCCATCAGCTGTCACAGTTCCAACAATATGGAGTCGAATGGGAAGACCAGTTTCCAGCCTATGAACCTCCTCATCCCCAGATGGCTCAGCTACAAGTCTTCGACACCCGAGAATACTTTGCCGAAAATGTTCAACCTTCGCAATTCGCAATGTACCCGCCTCCGCCTCAGGCATACTGGAATCCTGGTTTGTTTGCACCTGCCATGGCGCCCAACGACTCCTACACGTACCATCCGACTTTCCAAGGTGCGCCTGCCATGACTGAGGTGCCGTGCGGTCCAGTCTGCTTTATGCCTGGTATGCAAAACAGTAAGCGTGCCTCCACGAACCCATCTCTACACCTTGACACTGATATTCTTGGTTCAGTGGCTTTCCAAGAGATCCCATTTGGCTATCACGGCGCCAACATAGTCGCACCTCCGTTAGCTATACCTCGTAAGCTCAAATTCTCTTACATCACAGCGGTGACGAGCGACTAACCGTTATATCTGCAGCTCCAAAGGAGCGACTCAGATTCAAAGGCAAAAATGGGTTCCAATACATCCATGCAGCTAGCCAAGAGACCCAACTTTTCTTAGACGAAAGGGGCAAAGAGCAATATGTGGATCTCAAGAACGTCATGATCGTGACTGAGAAGTCGCTAGAGCGTTCTCTCACAGAGCTGAAAGCGACAGTGAGTCAGCGATTGAAGAGGTATCCGCACTTGGACATACTGAAGCTGACCTCTGGAATATTCAGCTAAACGCCCAAGGGTTTGGAGTCTCCACTTCCACATGCAAGGGATTCCCCAAGCGGAATGGGGGTACTCGATATCGGACATTCCTCTCATTCAACGACAGAGATCACGCTGCAGGAGCCATGACTTATCTAAAAGCACGCCCGATCTTTAATGGAATCCAATTCACTTGCGTGGAGTACCACAAGGTAAGTCTACACGCGGACAGGCTCAATCAGTGCACTCATGTCTATTCTCTTGACAGCCGAAGGAAACACTGAAAGAAAAGTTGGCGTCGGCGGCGCTACGAGCAAGAGTCCAACCGACGCCTTGTCCTATCGATGCCAAGGGGGATGACGTCCAGGTTGAGACTGGTGCAGAAGAGACTACCGTGCAGAATGAAGTTGTCCCTGATGTTGCAGCTTAGTCCGATATCTCCACCGAAATCAGGTTGTAGTGCATGGTACTATGACCCAGATAGGCGCGGAGAAAATGCTTGATACCATTTGTTACTTGACCAGTCGAGAATGAATTACTTTCGCCGCATTCGTTCACTTTTCCTTGTAGCCGGTTCATCGTCACCTGGACGCTCCAGATGATGGTCTCCTGAGAGCAAACGCGCTAGTGGCGCAGGTTCTCCGCCGCCAATTTTCCGTTTCTTGGCAGGTGAACCGGAATCCCCGCCAATGTTCCCGGATTCGATACTCGCCCGATTCCGACGCACCGGGGTGACTGCTGCGATAATCCCGTCTGGTAGGACGAAGTCGCCTTTCCTTTCGATTACAGTCAAAGGTATTGGGCGGACAGCACGCTGGGCTGCTCCCGGAAATTTGGTGTTTCTGAGGGGTGCTATGCGTGATGGGACCGAAGACACTGAATTTGTTGGAGGCTCTTTTCGTTTTCTGGGATTTGCATTTGCCTCGGGAACGCTCCGAGATGGCTTCGATGGAGGGAGAGTAACGGTAGGCGCTGAGACAAGATCCGCTCGATTGTCGCTTGTGTTGTCGCTGGTAACGTTTCCTTTCGAGCCAAATCTTCTGGTTGCGATGCGGGATGCAGGCGCCACCTCGCTGACCTTGGATTCTTGCCTAGACGCGTTGTTGGGAAGAGCACGAGTAGCCCTGGACGCGCCTGTGACGGCGGGAGCGGCTGATTTGCGAGGTACGATTGGACGCATCGCACGGGTCGGCGGCCTCGACGCAGCCACTGTACGTCTCCCACTTTCTTGAAGTGTCGAGCCGGCCTTTGAATTGAGAATCAAGCTATCGGCCGTGGTTGTCAGCGTCGCGACGTGTTCCTTCTCCGATATGTGGCTATTATGGTCCATTTCTGACGGCGCGTGGGCTTCCTTTTCTGGCGGAGGGATATCCGCCTGCTGTTCGATCGTGTTGTGAGCGCCATCCATACCGCCAGCGTCGTTTACAATGCCTCCATTGGAAATTATTGGAACCGCTTCCCGGTAACTGGATGAGGGCGACGAAAGCGGTGTCATTATGGGTAATGGCCGAAGAGAAACATGTACCCCTTGAAAAGGAGGATAACGCGGATGTTCGATGTTCGGAACATCAAGCGTCTTTAGCTGACCATGCCCGGAATCAACACCGGCACCAGACCTCGACCGACCCGGAAACGCCCTCTGCTGATCGAAAAGGGGTGATTGTTTCCCCTCGGGCGCGAGATACGTGAATGCGCTCGTAGGTTCCACCGAAGGCGATCGCATCGAATCAAGCGTGGTCACGAGCCCAAGCGAATTGTTCTTCCGAAGTCGAGGGCGAGGCGGAACGGTACTTGGGCCCGCTTCGGCGTTTGGTGGGGTTGAGGTAGGAGGCGGAGCGGGGTGGGGAGACGATTGTCGTGATGGTGGCGGGAGAGGGGAGTCTAGGAGGTAGGCCGCCATAATGAATGGTCGATCGGGTTCGGGGGTACGTCCGAGTGGGTCCGGCTGTAATTGAATCCGAGGGTGGATCGGGGAACCCGAGAATGCTGCGGGATATCCACCGGGAACCGCGCGGGTGAGGCGAACCGTTGTCTCGAGATCTGTTCCCGTAATTGACGGCGCTATTGTCGAAACCTCACCAAATCCTAGCCCGATACTGCCCGACGCAGATGGTTCGGGTTTTGCGACGGGTAACGCATGAGGGGGATCTTGCGACAGGATCGCCAAACTGGGATACACGTCGCGTGAAAGCTGTTCGACGGCTCTCGCTTGCGGCATTGAACTCGAATCGGGTTGCCGTGCGCGGCCATCTACAGACGGGACCGACGGCTGAAGAGCGAGTTTTCCCTTTCCTTTCGACAACGATACCAATGGCCCTCGCACATCCAAAAACTCGGACGCCCCGTTCGCCGTCGGTTCTGCTTTCGGGGCGGTTGCACGTGTCCTCCCCCGTCCGACAACCGTCTTTGGGGGAATCATCAAACCTCCGCCTAGTCTTTTCTTCACCGGGCTGACCTGCGCCGAGGCTCGCACGCCACCGTCGGACGCCAGTTTCTCTTTCTGTTTCGCTCCCCCTCCGATGGTCTTCACAGCCGAAACCTTCCTCCCCGTCGCCTTCCCCCTCCTCTCCTCCAATTCCACCACCCGCCGCTTCATCGCCCCCCGCACCACCTCTTCCTCCCCGCGTTTCTTCCCCACCTCCCCCCTCCGCGCATCCAAGTCCCGATAGATCTCCCGCGCCTGGTTGACGGCTCTACGCAGTGTTTGCGGGGACGAGAGGGTGTATGCTGTTATTTCTTGGGAGGAGGGGAGGAGGGATCTGCTGCTGTTTCGTGGGGGGTTCGTGATTGGAGGGGCGGTGGTCGGCAGAGGTTGTGGAGGCTGTTGGTCGTGTGGTGTGAGAGGTGAGGTGAATACCGATACCTCGATTCGGACGGCGTCTTCCGTGTCTTTTCCGTCCGACACGATATCTTCCACGATATCCTCTACTCCGGCAACGACCACATTCTTCGTCCTCCACCATCGCCATCCCATGCCGTGTCCCAACCATCCTCTTACGCGGGCGCATAGGCTTCGGAAGAACGTCCACATGGCCACAAATGGCAAGACGATAACCATCAACCCGAGTTGGACGATGCATTCCGTGACGAGGAACAGGAACGAGCAGGTCAGATCGATCGTTCGTGTGTGTTTTGCGAGGCGGGGGAGGATGAATGATTGGTAGATGATTGATCCGCCCTATCCCACCAAGAGAAAGGTTGGTGACTGACTGCATGTCCTTGGGTTGGAGGACTTACAGATGGGCGTGTGAGACATAGGTATGCGAGGAATAGTAGTTTCATGTAACTGTAGAACGGGATAACTAGCCCGATGGAGCGGTCCACGAACGGTTCAATCTGTATCAATGCCGTCTATCGCGAAGAGTGAGTGACCGTGCCCGTAGCTGATACGGCTACCGCAACTCACCCAAGCTATCCAATTCTGCAACACCGCACGCCAATGTTCCCGCTTCACAGCACTCAACCTCTTCGCAGGCTGCCATCCCTCCGTTCCCCCATCCGGAGCCTTTGCTGAGCGGTTGTCATCTCCACCAAGCAGACGAGCTCGAGACCGGTGCTGCTGCGAAGACTTTCTTGTATGACGGGAACCTGGACGTTTCAACGCTTTTAGGGTATCGAGGATGTTGAGAGCGAGACTGGGAGACGGTCAGCGTTGGTGCGTTGGTGGTTGAAGGGGGACGTACCATGCTGCCCATAGGAGTCTTGTTAGCATGTTGACGGGCTTTCGCCGTGTCCAGCACGATGCAATGGACAGAAGAGTTCAGGACATGTGGTATATCGATCAAGTGTAGTATAGGTTACCGGAATCAGCTCCGGGTGCGACCGATGTGCGGCGATGTGCGATCGCGTGGTCTACAGCTATAGCGTGTTGATGTCTTCTGCTTCTTGTGTTTCCATCTATAACCATCCTTCTCCCACACTGCCCTCATGCAGCTGTCCCTCCTCTTGAAGCTTGACATCTACTCTCCAACCCCACCATGCCCCCCAAACGAAAATCCATAAAACGCAAACCCTCGACATCCGTATCAGCTCCTATCGTCCCATCAACAGAATCATCTCAACCACCCGCGAAGAAGCAGAGGGTTGCTCCTGTCTCGAGGACGACGCGAAGCCGGTCGACGAGGTCCACGGCGGCGGAGTTGAGTGTAGAGCCAGAAGGTGAGTTGGCCTGTCGTGCAAAAGGTCGAAGCTTACCTTGCACAGGTCAAGAATCTGCGAATCTCCATGATGATCAACCTCCTACGAACGGCGACGCAATTCACGTTCCTGAACCACCTCAAGTATCTTCAGTACCTAAAGTACCTTCAATACCTCCGGTATGTGAAGTACCTGCAGCGACCCAACCCGAAGATGATCAGAAACCACCTCGACAAACGCAGACTCAAACGATCCGGCGGCCTTCCATCGTTAACGCTGTCCAATCTGATGCAACTTCTCAAGCTTGTCAAAATGCTCCAGTCCTACAAACTACACAACCTCTTCAACCTAACGCAACGACTACTTCCGCTGCTCTGTCCGTTTCAATTCCATCAAAACGTACTCCATCCCGAAGAGCTCCTATCTTCTCCGAAGCGATGAAAACCGAACAAGCACTCGCAGCGGGGGCGGACGGGTCGAACGGAAAGGGGAATACGGACTCGGTAGCCGGGAGACAGCTAGGATTCGCGGCGTCGGCGGAACAGGCGCTGATGAAAAACGAGTTGCTGGAGGGAGACACTACGAAACCCGAATCGACGAGCAAACCCTCTACAAGCGGTCTGATGAGCAACGTCTTGAACCGCCAACACGCGCCCCCGAAAGCATCTGCCGCGCCCGACCCACCAATCGATTACGAGCGATACGCAACACATGGGAGAGCGGGTGCGTTCAAGGAGTTGCTGGAGAGGCATCAGAGGGAGTTGGTGGCGGGGGTTAGGAAGGAGTCACCGTATTTTCCGTCTTTCAATCAGAATAATCAGCAAGGTGCGGCTGTTGAGGGTTCGGTGGTCGCTCCGGCGGTTAAGGCGAGTCGGCCCCTGTTTCGAGGGGGAATGGCGCAAGGGCAAGGGTCTCC
Organism: Naganishia antarctica; assembly: GCA_025758675.1. Lineage (NCBI taxonomy): Eukaryota > Fungi > Basidiomycota > Tremellomycetes > Filobasidiales > Filobasidiaceae > Naganishia > Naganishia antarctica. The sequence continues at coordinate 26,037 of JANGFJ010000093.1, read as the reverse complement.
GTTCCATTATAGTCATCAACATCCTATGCTCGGACCCATACAGAGTCTACCCAGTCCCGCACCGCCTGTCGCTATTCCTCGATTTCCCGGCGCTGCAGCAGTACAGACAAACGGCAAAGCTTTCTCTCAGCAAAAGGTTACCACTCCAACCGTTCCTCGAATCGGTCAACCTGCTCACGTGAAAGCGGCTATCCCGACAAGTCAAATCAAGCAATCGACCGCGCCACCTCAGCCAGCCTTCCATGGCCTGCCATCAGACACCAAGCCCTCCCTTTCTCAAAAAGCTAGCAGCGGAGCATTGTCCGCCAACAAGAAGACAGCAATTACCGAACCGCCCAGAACGGGTGCCATCTCTCCCTACGGCCATCGTATGGCAGACGCACCCGAAACATCAGCACTCCTCGCAGAGCTCGAGAATCTCACGAACGGCGCTGGAACGCCGGCGGCGGGTGCTGGTGGTGCGAGGTATGGCGCATCTCCGTTTCCTCCATCCTTGTATTCAAACTTTTACGATTCTGGCGCTCCGACTGCGGCTGGTGGTCATCAGTTCCCGTATGGATATGCGTCGCAGCCGATCGCTTCCAAGGCGACATCGAGCGCTCTCAGTGCATCATCCGCGACACAGATCGTCGGCAAGGGGAAAGGCAAAGCTCCCTTTCAACGAAAGTCCGCCACCGTCAAACCGCCCAAGGTACCTATCGAACAGCGACCTGTGAGGCTACGAAAGAAGTGTCCGGTAGCGGTTCGGGAGCGAGCTGATCGAGTCAAGGCTCAGCGCATGTTTATGGTAAATCGACAGCGTGATCTTGAGAATCTGCAGGAAACGATCCATATCCTCGGTTCGACAGGCAACGTGTACGAGGTCCAGTTTAGTAAACTCCCCAGCTGCAGCTGTCCGGATTTCGCAAAGGGGAATCATTGCAAGCATATCATCTTTGTAGCGCTCAAAGTATTACGTATGCCTGAACATGGCGATCTCTGGTACCAAAAGGGCTACGTTGACTCTGAAATCCGCCAGATCTTTGCGAGCGCGCCGCCAAACTCGTTCAATTCGGTTGCCGCACCCGCCAGCGTCCAAAAAGCATTCCGGGAACACGTTGGACTGGAACCTAAATCTGCTGCTGGTGAAGCCAAGAAGGAAAGCTCTGATGTCGACAAGGAGCGAGATGATGAGGGGAAGAGAAAACCTAGTGAAGGGGATGAATGTCCGATTTGTGCGGATGAGATGATGGATAGTGGTGTTGGTGCGAACGAGCTTGTTTATGATTTGGGCGCGGGAAGTTGTGGGAAAGGTGGGTCGCACAGTGCAACGGGTGCGTGGTGTTACTGAACTTGCTGTTTTCATCATTTCAGCGCTACACAAGCAGTGCTTCCAGATGTGGGCCGCTCAAGAGGTACGTCGAGGTTGTCTCCATGCGCTGGATTACAACTTACTCCCTTGACAAATGGCAGAAAACAAAAGGCAAGAAACCTACATGCGTCTACTGTCGACACGAGTGGGCGAATACGGCAACCAGCGGGTCTGGAGCCGGAGCAGAGGTTGACATGTCTAATGGGTAGTACGTAGGCCGTCACTTCCCAGGAGGCCTTTCTAATCTTCCATGGTCTCTTTTCCTCCGCTAGCCTTAACATGGCAGACATGGCTGGGATCAGCAGACAACGGGATACTTCGTCGTACTATCATGGTCCCAGAAAGGGGCAACGCTACTGGGGACGAGAAGGGGGATGTGCTTACGACTACGACGACTGATAGAGTTCGTTTTGGACGATGTTGCTTGATATTTGGTGGGTGGTGGGTGATTTCCTGTGTGGCTGATATATCAGCAAAGACACTGAATCGTGCGGCATTCTTTGCTCCAGTTCAGAAATTACCCGAATGCTACGCGCCGAATCGGGTGACGCGACCTAGTTGGGCCCGGGGCAAGCACCGGAAAGGGGACTAGCTGCGGCCTGACTGTGACATCGCGCGAGATCCGACACTGATCCGACGCCATGTGACTGAGTTGTACCTCGCAGGAACTATGCGAGACGAACTGTTCAACATGTCCTAACCTCATCCCGGCGGCCAATCAGGGTGGCGGAATATGAGATGCCCCGGCTGCAGCGATACCCGAAGCACGAGTAGGCGGCAATTTGTATCCGCGCAGTTAGTCGCGATTGAAGAATGCCTTGCTTCATGATGAAATCGCTGGGCGTTTACTTGTTCGTCCAGCTTATAACCGGGTTGGGTTGATTGGGCTGCTCGTTCTTGGACTCTTGCTGTCGTCGCCATGTCAGGAAACCGTATCGTAGCTTCCTCGTGGAGCGGTCTGCGGATCGCAAGCACACCAGCTTCCGCCACTCGCCACGCCCTTGCCTTGCGACAACTTCCTCGATGGGCTCTGAAACGTAAAGCAGCATTCAGCACAATCTCAAGATCCCGCGTGGCATCCGCCACGATTCCCTTGCGCACTCAATCCCGAGGCCTAGCCACCCCCGTGGAGCTCGAGGATGAAGCCGGTTTCAATCTCGCGGATGTGGAGAGGGCGCAGGATGAAGTGGACGTGTGTATTGTTGGTGGTGGACCGGCAGGGCTGAGTGCAGCTATCCGATTGAAGCAGCTGGAACAGGAAAAGGGGAGGGAGATTAGGGTCGTTGTGCTGGAAAAGGGCGCAGAAGTTGGTGAGTACAAGGATGAATGGATGGTCTTATCCCATATCTGACCGCTTTCACCCGTTCAGGCTCGCATATCCTTTCCGGCGCCGTGATCGAGACCCGAGCTCTCGACGAGCTACTACCCAACTGGCGGGAACTCGGAGCACCACTCAACCAGCCCGCGCTTTCCGATTCTATGCGTTTTTTGACAGAGAACAACTCGTTCCCGATGCCTCATCCGCCACAAATGAACAACAAGGGCAACTACATCATCTCCCTTTCCCGATTCACTGCGTGGTTGGCAGAACAAGCCGAAGCTGCAGGAGTCGAAATCTACCCTGGGTTTGCAGGCGCGAATCTCGTGTGGAGCGAAGATGGCAAGTCGGTAAAGGGTGTCATCACGGGTGATGTCGGTCTCGACAAGAACGGTCAACCAAAAGATTCGTTTGAACCGGGGATGGAATTTCACGCCAAATGTGTCCTGATTGCAGAAGGCGCACACGGGTCGCTCAGTAAAGTCGTTCAAAACAAGTTCAACCTTCGAGAGGGAAAAGACCCGCAAACGTACGGTCTCGGCATCAAGGAAGTCTGGAAAGTTAGGGATGAGGTGTATCAACCTGGAAAGGTTGTGCATACGCTCGGATGGCCATTGGATTTCAAGACCTACGGCGGTAGTTGGCTGTATCACATGGAGAACAATATGGTCTCGATGGGTTTGGTCGTCGGACTGGATTACGAGAACCCGTATCTATCGCCTTACAAGGAGTTCCAGGTGGGTTCCGCATCGATTGCTTGCAGAGGCGTGAATCTGAACAAGCCTTGTGGATCGGTCACGTAGCGTATGAAGCACCATCCCTTCTTCAAGGACTTGTTAGAAGGAGGCGAATGCCTAGCCTATGGTGCCCGAGTACTGAATGAAGGAGGTCTTCAATCTATCCCGAAACTTCATTTCCCCGGCGGTGCCCTCATCGGTTGTTCAGCTGGTTTCCTAAACGTACCCAAGATCAAGGGTACCCACAACGCCATGAAGTCTGGAATGCTCGCTGCCGAAGCAGCTATCGAGGCCCTCGACAAGGTGGAAGAAACAGGCCAACCCATCGACATGTCAAGTTACGAACAGGGCTTCAAGGATAGTTGGATACACAAAGAGCTGCACGAAGTGAGGAATCTTCGACCGAGTTTCCATAATCCGTTGGGTCTATGGGGAGGGATGGCGTATTCCGGTGTGGATAGTCTGTTCCTCAAGGGTCGAGTCCCGTGGACATTCAGGAATTCTTGGGAGGACCATCAGGCCACTAAACCCGCGAGGTGGGTCAATTCGAGTTATGTCGTTTTCTTCGTCAGACTGTTAACTGTTTCGTCTCATGGGTCACAGCGAATGCCAGCCCATCGATTACCCTGCACCCGACGGAAAGCTCTCGTTTGATATTCTGACGTCTGTTTCCCTCACTGGCACAAATCACGCCGAAAACCAGCCGATCCACTTGAAGCTTCCTAGCGAACCTGGAGCTAAAGCAAAGCATACCGAGATAAACGTTCAGAGTGAGCGACATCAGTCATGATGTCAGGCTCAGATCCGCTTACATATCCTTTGTAGAATACGCTGGTCTGCTGGGCCGTGCTTGCCCTGCAGCTGTATACGAGTATCAAGATGCCGAGGGCGATGCAGCCGATGCTGTGGGCAAGAAGTTTGTCATCAACTCACAGAATTGCATTCACGTGAGTTCTCCCTTCAACCACCTTCGAGGTACCTATTAACGGACCCATGTCTGCAGTGCAAGACCTGTTCGATCAAGACGCCAACGCAAGACATTACGTGGACTGTCCCTGAAGGTGGTGGTGGACCGAAATACAGTATGTAGTAGATGGGTCGACCACTATGCGTCGAGCTTGGCACTGATATCGGTCTGCGACTTATAGCCATGACATAGTTGGGACGACAGCATTACTATGCATCGTTGTCACATCAACAGCGATTTTTGCTGCATCACATTTATATTTTATAACTCATTCGCTTATGGTGGTTCCTCCCTCACACGAAGTCCGCTGATTTGGCATTATAAGGGTATTACAGGGAAACAGAACTGTCTCCCGATAAGCGCCGATATCTTCCACATCTACAACACACATCGAATTCTTACTCGGTCTCTTCACGGCTTACAGCTCCGAATCGAGTTCGGAATTCGCTTCTCCCGTCGGTCGCATCCATAATACCCCCTCGTCGTCGCCGGTATCATTCCCAACTTGGCACAGGTGACTCTCCTCGGCGTCTAGTCGCTTCTCCTCCTGACCTCCCCAGTGTGAGGATGAAACCTTCGACGGTAAGAGAGGAAGATCGGTACTACCGTAATTCCTGAGAAGAGGGATTCGCTTCGCGATGACAACATGCTCTTTCGATGATCCCTTTCGACAGGGGTACTGGTAGGTCGATGCATAAGGTTCGCTGGAAAGTGCCAAAGTGTAGGAATGTGCCCCGCCAAAGTCAGTTGTCGACTTATTCAAAGTCCAGCTGAACTCCTGTGGTAGCGCATGAGGAAGTGTTAGCCTGCGTTCGGATTGCGCCATGCCAACAAGCTTTGTGGAGTCACCTACCTCGTCCTCCGTCACCAGCCGCATGACAGAAAGGACCTGTTCGTCAGTCAACAGCACTTCATCAAGCGGTGTGCCGTCTTTCTTGGTCACTCGGGGCTGCACACACACGGTGAGAAATATCAGATACAAGACCAACCTGCAAACACCGAAGGGAACTTACAGTGATAGTCCACATGCAGGTATACACAGCTCGTCCCTTCTGATGATACTTGACTACTCCTCGGTGCTGCGTAGATGGAAGCAGGTCGACCGTGACGATGCCCTTGTACTATTCGAGAAAGAATGATCAATAACACGCTGTGCAATTTTGGATAACATCAGAATTTTAGGTACGTAATGGTTCGTTAAAGCTTCCTTTATGTCTTCGATCAGTTCCCCGGCATGGAATGGTATCAATGACTGGACGATATGCGAGCCTGAGAGGGCGGGAGACCTAAGGAGTTGAAACAAAGATGTCAGCATCAACCTTGCACTTGAAGTAGACACAGCTAGCTACTAACTGGCAACCGTCCACCTCGAACGGCGTGCCCACAGCCTCCGAGAGTGGTGTAAGCTCGCCAGAATCCGAAAGAGTCGGGGAGAGACCGGGCGGAGGTGGGATTCGCAATTGAAGATATGCTGGTATAGCGTCCCATCGATCATGGTAACCGAAGAAGCAATCCAAGATCGGTGCCCTTATGATAAACAGGAGATCAGTACATTTGCTTCGTCTACAGGTTACGTTTTCGGTCGCATACCTCTTTGGGCTAGTTGGAGGGGGGTTTGCGCCGGGCGTGCTCGCTCCGGAAGAAGGCCATATTGCAGGAGGTGCTGGCGGACGTCGGGCGAGAACGTATAGCGGTCCTGCGGCCGAGGGCGAAGAGAGGTAGTCGGGAGAAGAAGCGCGCATGTTGCTGGTTTCGGAGAACTCTGGCAAGATGAAAACAGCAGGTTGACGTAAGTCGTATCGGCTTGAAGTTGCAAATGTGAATGCTCTTCCATGGCTCGTAGACTTACATTTGACTTGAAGGGGGCCCCTCCCGGATCTACTCTCCTTTAAGCAAATAGAGGCCATCCTTCTCAGCAGCATCTGCGTCGATTTAGTCATTCTATTCCCCAAAAGCAATTCGACAATCTCGCACACTCGTAGAAGGCTGCAGGTGCGTTACTCCGAAACTGTGCAAGCCGAGGATAAGTCTGCAGGATTCATATGGGCAAGGACGTGGCCTTTTCGGGAAAAGGATAGAGTCAGCCACTCCTAGATGGAACAAGGGGAAGACCTGTAAAGCTCAGGAGGCACCGCAAGGAGCGGGATGTGGCGTGGCGCGGATCAGCGACGCGAATTAGAGATTATCATTCAGCACAAACTGCCTATGTGACTAGGTGATGCTGACGTGTGATTTTTAACTCGAATGCAACTGTCTGAACATTGACAATATGTCTAATCGAGCTCTCCTGTAGCTGTGGCTTGCGCCAGTGTATTTCACAAGTGCTTGAACTACACAAGCCCATCAATGCTGCCATCAAATTCGCGCGAAGTAATAAACAAGTGGAAGGTACGATGGCTTCTGCGAGATAGTTGCTTCTTGGGAAACACGAAGCTGTCCGACATAGGGACTGCAACCATTCGTCCCGCTCTGGGATGTGACTTCCAGCAGCTCTCTTTGCGATGTAAGCTATAAATCCGTAGGTTTTCGTTCCCACCCTCACATTCACTCCCGTTGCCTTGCTCTTTCACCTCCAGCCTGTCAACCATATCTGCACATCATGGACGTCCACAAAGAGTCGAAGAAGAGGTTCAGCATCACCCGCGCCTTGTTCAGAAAGTTTGTTCGAGCTTGTCGGATGGTAAAGCGATCCCGCCATTTGCGATTCATTCTCCACCCTAATGCAGAAGCTCTGGATTTGCACTACTCGACGACCTCTTACAAGATGGTTTACCGGCCCCCACTTTCGAGAAGCGGAAGTGATGAATCTGAGATCGCATCCTACATGAAAGAGAAGTTTAAGGCCGTCGTGAAGGAAACAAAGGTGAGTTGCTACTGAAGCGCATTGTAAGGATCAGCGCAGCCAAAGAAGTGATCCAATCTCCATCATCACTACCTCGTTCAATCTGGAAGGAACATGAATGGACAGTCTTTGTCAGTGCTCTTACCTCTTTATTCTCGGCATCGGCCAGTGACTCACAACAAGTTCTTGACAGACCAGCCGCATGAAAAACGGCAGGGAATCATACATCTTCGCGATGGAGTGCCACAAGATTGACGAATGTCTCCACAAACTTCAAGTATCGTTGCTCAGCGATGTAAGTCCCTAGGATTGGCTGATCTTTACTCAGCTCTGATTTCATTTCACTTTCAGGACAACCCGATGGAGGGAGTCGAAGATGCTTTCGCCAGCCTTCTACAACCTCCGGCGGTGGGACAGAACATCATCTTTGCGCCTGACTGCACAATCTCGAGGTCAACAGAGCGCCTGTGTCTTCAGTTTGATAGTACCCTCGCTTCTGCCAATGCCGTCAAGGTTCAGCGACGTATGAAGAAGTCCTGGACTATGTAGATGGATGATATGTACCCACGTGACATTGAGGAACCGTTGTTTTTCGGTGTGTGCAGGTTTATCGATATTGGTTGTTATCTGTTGTGGAACACTTGATTTCCAGTAAAGAATCGGACGGATCTCTGTTCCACCCTGATTCAACGAACGTTTTGGCCGATGCATGTTTTACCTCTGCGTTGTGCAGGGAGTATACTGAAGTTCTGAACAGCTAGCTGTCCTAGGATATCAAGCCTCAAGGTGTCCAGCTGATTGGGCGTTTCAGATCGCTATGCATCCACGGCTCTTTTGGTTCCGCATTCATTGGATCCGCCTCGTGCCTCAGACGGACCACAAGGCGTGTGCTCACTCGCACAGTTACTCAGCGAAAGTTGAGTCAAGCTCTAATCCGTGGACTTGAGTTAGTGTCAATTGATGGCGTTTCTCATCGACAGCCCGGAAGACGGACATCACCTTCACACAACGAGCTTCAGGCGAAGCCAGGGCAATGGCATACACCGCAATTTCGCCATGTCCGAATTGATTTGGACTGCTCGTCGAAGATCCTGCCATGTGCGAGTTTGCAACAACGGACGTCAAAAACCAGACCGTAGGGGCGGGTTAGCAAGATGGAGCACATTGAGTTGGCTGCTGGAAGATTTGGTTGATAGGTAGGCGTCTATGATCTAACTCGACTACTAATTCGTACCGCTTCGGAAGAGAAGATCAGTGTAAATCAGTCCACGGACTACCTACGAAATATGCATAAAAGGTGAGCGTCTTGTCGTTATTCGCCACTCGACTTCAACTAACCCTCATCATCTCACGAAACCCGCAGACACCAAAGTTGCCAAAGTTTCCAAGACTTACACAAGAGCTATCACCGAAGACGATTCCCGGATCACCCATCAACATGTCGTTCTACAAGACAGCTCTGGATGAGAAGATCGAGTGGCTTGTTCCTCAAAAGCTACAAGACAAGACTTTGCTCCGAAAATCCAAACTGTCCAAGGATATTGCGTATATCACTGCTCCACCCGATCGACCCAACTTGTACCGACATGATGCGTCCGACTCTGATGTTACCATCTACATGAAGCAGAAGGTCAGGGAATGGGTTCAAGACTGGAAGGCGAAAGGTTGGAAGGTTGATGTAAGTGACTACAGACTATTCACGAGTATTCCCCGTTTACTAATGGTCCCTTCATCACGCCACCAGTCCTACTACTCTCCTAAACACGGAGAATCACTCGTCTTCTCCATGAAACGTAACGAAATCAACGCGGCGCTCTTGGAGTTGGAACGACGCATCAAGGCAAGCGTCATTTCTTTCATCACATCACTTCGACACATGCTTAAATCTCTGACAATTGTAGCCCGACAACATGCGTACCGTTACACAAGACTTGCGACACTTTCGTCATCTGGAGCTGGAGCAGGTCGAGGACCGATACATCACTTCGCAATGCACAATGGCTCGTTATGCAAGCTGCTTGATCGTCACCTTCCACGGTCACCAGCTTCCTATTCTCTAGACGGAGTTTGGCTTAGCTTTAAGCGCGTCTGGACTACGAAAGAATGGCAGCGAGATGGCGACGGAGGCGGTGTGATTCGTCGCTGTTTCTACTTCTCTGCGCGATGTTTCGAACAGTTATTGTACTTATGTTGCGATGATGCACATTCATTTGGTACTTATGACTTTGGAAGTACAATAGTCAGTGGTTCACAACTGACAAGGGCGAGTCGAGACTCGGAGAATGCAGAGGTTCGTGGCCCACTCTGGACAATGCCAGTTTGAACGGGTCACTTCGCCGCGTCATAGTGGCTCCTATTAGAAGCTAAGTCTTGATATCAGGTCGACATACATGGTTCGACGTCGTTAGCTACCATCGCACACCCTCCCAGCCACAGGATATAGGTGCACGCAACGAGGAATCCAAAACTATCCAGCCAAACAACCAAATAGCCCGTTACTCGCGCCTTGATACCCTTCGAAATGGCGACGGCACAGCTCGCAATTCCTCCGCCCATCTACTCTCCGTTCTTGGACGAGCAATGCGGCAAGATCGATGCAAAGGGTGTCTCTTGGGAGGTCAGTGTTCTTTAGAGTGCTATTGGAATTGACCTCATGCTGAGATCTGTGTGCGGAACAGGGCTATCAGCGAGCCAAGTTGGTGTCTGCAGAAGAAGTAGATTTGCTCAAGACTTTGGAAAGACAGGTGAGCACCCTTCTGTGGTTGCTTTAAGACGCACGTTAGCTGCGTTGCATCACTGACAAATGCTCTGGCTTCGGTTCAAAAGGGCAAATCGCAACGAGCAGCTACATTCGCAACCCAAGGTCCGACATACGCCAAACTCTACATCGATCTCTTGCGGAAACTCCAAAAGGTAGACACGGTGCAAGCTGTTCTGGTCGGGATCTCAAACATGCTTTCAGGTGGGTCCGAAAATTACTGTACACGGAGTCGTGACGGCTCATCCTGGCCTACTTTCCTTTCAGATCAAAGCACTCTTCCGCTATTTCACAACCTTTCACAGCAACCCAATGCGAAATCCGATGATCCCTATGGTCCTTTGATCAAGTGTCTGTCGCTGCAGGATGAGTTCGTACTGTTAGAGGCGTTGAGGATTTTGGCTATATTAGTATCGTGAGTTGCGGCATATGCCTGCTTGTCCTGCTTTCGGTTGACTTGAGTACTGATGTATATCGGACTGTAGCACGGATCCCAAGCCCGTTCCAGAGGGTTGTATCGCACCCATGCTAGATGCACTGGCGAAACTCACGAATGGTAGGCAATGTTTCCACTCAACCTCCCTTACTTAGGGATTAACAGAAAACATGCCTTGCTTTGGCGACATAGCAAATCCCTCACCTGCTCGGGATCTCGCCATCCAGGTGCTCGGTGCGATCCTGAGTTCTCGACAGATACGGAAAGCCGCATGGGAACACGACTCTTTGCTATCAGGGTAAGTGCAATTCCTGGCCTCGTGGATACAAGGCTAAATCCATAATTTACCTATTATCACAGGTTGATAAAGGCACTCAAAGCCAACCCATCCCCGCAGCTCCAATACTGGATCATTCTGTGTTTCTGGGAATTGAGCTTTGAACAATATGTTGCTGAAGGGGTTGACAAGTAAGCATCGTTCCCGCTACAAATACGTTTCAGCGAGTATAAAGCGGGTTCTGATTATGTGCGTTTCGCTAGGCGTTTCGATTTGATAGCGCTATTTGTCGAGGTTGCCAGGACCACTGCCAAGGAAAAGGTATCCCGAGTCGTCATGGCCACTTTGCGCGTAAGCACCAGTGCATTTCCCCTATGAAAGCCGAACAATGGTCTCAACTGTCTCTCGCGTCAATTCAGAACCTGCTCGCCCTCGCTCCGAGTGCGAACATTACTTCTATGCTGGTACAAAAACTTCTTCCCCTCGTCAAATCGCTTTCCACGAGAAAGTGGTCGGATGATGAAGTGATCGATGACATCAAGTATCTGAAAGATGAGCTGGAAGAGAGGTTGGCGAACTTGACGTAAGTGGCACCGCCCGATTGCCCTGTTCCTGGTTGATAGCTAATCAACGTCCTTTGGTGCTACCTATAGCACCTTCGACGAATATGCCTCCGAGGTAGAGAGCGGACACCTGAGCTGGTCTCCAACGCACGAATCGGAAGATTTCTGGAAAGAGAACGTGGAAAAGATCAGGTTCGATAACAACGGAAGGGTCGTCAAGTGAGTCATCGGAGAGCTAGCAGTTCAACCATCCCACCGACCGATTCACACTTACACGTCACATAGGCAACTTGTTGCGCTACTCAGTTCAAGCCGGGACCCTTTGGCTCTGGCGGTCGCTGTTCACGATATTGGTCAGTTCATCAAATATGGTGACGATGGAGCTAGAAAGTTGGTTCTTGCTGGTGCTCCCCTCTTCCACGTTCAAGCTGACTCGATTCATTCATTATAGAATGGTCAACGACCTGAATGGCAAGCTGAAGGTCATGGAATTGATGTCGCACGAAAGTGGAGACGTCAAATACCAAGCATTGCTCACTGTACGTCTGTCATTTCCTTCGCGAAGATACCCTTGTCAGCTGATTGGGACTGGGGTGAACGTTCGATAGGTTCAACGCATAATGTCACACTCGTGGACATCTTAGACTTGGCTCGTCACCTCTAGATATTCTGTAATCACCTCCGCTATGTGAATCTATATTGATTGTATATGCTCATGAGAATAGAAAGCTCGTGGGGCACAAGTGCTTTCCATTATCATTGTGCGTTCGTAACTGTTTCGTCGCGGGGTACACTCGTACAGAAGTCAGAATCCCTGGTCATACCTATTGTTTATGCAAGATGGCTGTATTACGCCTTCTTTGTCATATCATAACAACGTCCAGCCTATCGCCTGGACTGAAGCGGTGCGCCACGCTAAGTAGCAAAGATACCCAGAATCTTGAAGGGAGGTGACGCCTTTCCTTCTTCACCAAGCAGTTGACATTCAACCTATGAGGGAAAAAAATGTGAATAAGGACCATCTGTAACGCGGAGCAATCAACGTACGAAATGAGAGCCCGCCGCGACATGTTTGTCAATGATGGTCAAACTGTGCAGCAGAAACGCGACGTCAACAATCATATATGTTGTGGCCTTGCTGCATACTCACGTCGGCGTTGGTTCTGAAACTTCTGCGTTACCCTGCAACTCCACACCTCCGGCCACATTGTCATCTACCCAACAAAGAGCGCTTCCCGCCGGCTTGTTCTCCGGGTTCTGAACGTAATAAATCGCGACATCTCCCGCTGATAGTCGCATCGGGATCCGGATTCTTGAGGTAGGTTGCTCGGCGTACCAATAGTGTCGTTCGTCGTGAGTGCCCTTTGCAGGATGGAAAGCGTGCCAGCCGGAACCGTAGAAGAGCGAAGGCGGGAGGGGATTGATCAAATCGTTGGCGGAAACACAGAATGGATCAATTTCCCTGAACTGAAGGAGATCCGACGGGCGATCGTGAATTCGCGCAGCAGGGACCTTTAGGTTGGCCTGCTTGAGCTCTTGGCCGCTGACACTTTCTCCGTCCCCCTCCTTGACACCCTGAGCGCCCTTTCGCAAACCGACACCGCCAAGCAATTGAGGTCCACCAGTGGTAACGTCGGAACCGCCTTCACCCATATAAGGCACGTCGAATGCATGACCCATGTTGGCTGCCCAGCCGGAACAAATCTGCTGTTGAATGTACGAGGTCAAGACGTCCGCAATCAGGTCGTGTCCTCCGGGACTGGCCAAGATGGGATCGATGTAGAAAGCCTTTCGCGCGCCTTCTGGATTGGCAATGTAGTCGTGGTATAAGATACCCTTCGTGCTATATTTCGGAAGAGGAATTAATTCACGATTGCAGGTAACAAATAGGAACCGCCCGCTTACCTGATATGGGGCACATCGTAGAATTGTGCAACAACGGTGTGCAGTAACTCGGGACCAGCGAAACCATTCTGAGCTTGCAGCTGGGGACTAAAGTGACCGAGGATGATGACGGCTGGCATTTCAGGTCGAACAAGGATGGATCGAACGAGAAGTTCAAAGTGCGATAACCAATCGGGGTCACTGGTAAACGCAATAAAGCAGTCAGTCTCAACGTCTTTATCTAGGGCGCTTCTTACTGAAACTCACTTGGGGTCAGCAGAGTCGAATTCGAGGATGACCAGATCAGTCTGATCAGGTAAATGATGGGCCGAACAATAGGCATAGTAGGCAGAATCCGTCTTTCGGGAGGCGCCGTTGGTGAGTTCAGAGGCGGGATGGGGGAAAACGCTGTTCCACCATTCGAAGAATTTGGAAGGATAACACTTTTGATGCACGGGATCGTCGCCGGCACCGTGACACGCAGAAACTGTTGGACGGAAATCAGCAGAACTTCCGTGCAAGCGTTCGGGAAGCCCATCCGTCGACGTACCACTTGAACCCAATACGCTGATCGTAACCGGCAGTCCACTCAATGCCTTTTGTATGACTCTTTGCACTCTCGCATTTGAGCCTTGATGAAGCCTACTTCTTAGTAGACCCCATTGACCTCTCCTTTCCGCTACCGGATCCCCCGGCCCGAAGACGGGACAGAAATCGAATGGTGCTGGATCGCTTAGCGAGGCGTTCAAGTAGTCTCTTGGGGTGAGATGGGTTGAATCGTATCCTTTTCCCTCATGGGCTGATCAGGGAGAGACGATTAGTAAGAGCGGCGATGTCGCGGACTTTGGAAGCACTTACGCATTAGCCACCTGGTCAACGTGATCAACACGAAGCCGAGACCAGCCAAAAGACCTATCTTCTTCAATGTAAGGCCTATTCCGCAAAAACGGACGTCGATCAGCCAACGGGCTCCACGGGTTTTGGTGCCAGCCCCAAGAGATCGCAACGGATCAACCGTATTTTTCGCGAAACTCGCGGTCTGGAGAATCCTGAACTCCTACGTCTGCACAAGGGACGATTTTCGGCCTCTGTTAAGGGCCACGACACTCACCTTTCGACTGCGTCACACTAGATCGCCGCCCTATGCCGACTCCATTCGGTCCGTCTTCTTTTGATTGCTGTTTCGAGTGAGATGCAAGGTCAAGCGAATTTTCAGAGATATGCAAGAACAGAGGGGGAAAAGGTGAAATGATCAGTCAACTTGTGTAGGACGTATCCGCCATCTCGGAGCACAGTTGGGGATCGTTCCCGGAATACAAAAATTTCGATCTTTCTGCGACAGGGATACGAGCCTTTCCAAGGCTCAACCCATCACGCAGGGTTTCTTCTGCCCATGATCCCCCGAATTTTCAACAGCTTTGTCTCTCTCTCCGACATGCCTATGTGATCCTTCCCGATGTTGGATAGGCCGACGTCCCCGCCTTTCGAGATCGCTGACGATGTCCCGCGACGCCTGTTTCTCGCCCAATCCACATCGACACGCTGAAGCAAGACTCACCATTGCGATCTCGTCTCTCTCGTCAAAAATCACTTGCCCTGAAGCGTCCTTTCCCCTCTGTATTCTGGCGTTATCACCAATGCCCCTGCCGACACTACTATTCCCGTCTACTATCTGCTGCGCCGCGAACCCGTTGGTGGTGTACAACGACGATAACGGAGCCGGAAGAGATCCGTTGTAGTTTGTGACTGATGATCTTTTCCGTTGATGTGTTCCCGTGCCCGCTTGGAACGCTGCGTCTGCCGAAACGGATGCAGTGATGGCGGGAGGTGGTAGTCGCTGAGTCCGTTGGTGGGTATCTGGTAGAGAATCGGCGAATTGAGCGGGCATCTAGCTCTCGCAAACCTCGCGATTCTGAGGAGGAACGGAGGGGAAGCGATGAGCGAAGACGCGGAGGTTGTCGAGCGATCGGAGGGTACGGGGCAGACGATTGACTGCTGCACGAGTGTCTGGTGTATGCTATCGGTGACAAGTCTCTGATGGAAATATGAATCTGGGAGCGAACAAAGCTCAAGCGACAAGAGAAAGTCGCCAGCTCACGGCTCATCCCAGCTCATCCCTGATCCCCTGGCGCGCTCCCCGCCAGCAAAGAAAAGAAAAGCCGAGAAACGCAACGCGTAGACCGAGGGCATACACAAACGCGTGGACACTGTACATGATACATCTCGTCCCGATAGCCTGATAGTGTTCCAGCTGTGTTCTCGCCCTTGCGTACATGTACTGGTAAAGTAGGATCTTCTTGGCCAGATCCAGGAATCGACGTGAAAATGCAACTGAGAAAGGGCAAGATGGACAAGAAGAGGCAGTAACCAATATTCGACCAAAGGTGGTATTGCCATCCTGCCAACAATCAGCTAGGCCGTCGCGACCGTCTTGATGCACGTCGCCGCCGAAGTGGGACGTCAGTAGCCTAGGTAGCAGTCTAGGTATGCGTAAATCTATGCTATGTGACACTAACAAAGTGGAAGCCGTAATGAACAATACAACTGTATCCCGGAATCCCAACTGCTGTCTGCTTCTCCGGAGGGTAGATGACCATCGATTGATGGCATCTGTTTCCTTCGGCAAACGGAGAAGTATTGTCCCCATCAACCCAATCCCCACAAACGGCCAATCCCATAACAAGTCGCAATCAGGACCCCTTTCCGTGACTCTGGTCGACGAATCGGAAAGATCACGGCAGCTTTTTCGAGATATCCCCGTTCTCGTCGATTCTCCTTCCGCTTCCTCGCTGGAACATCCTCTCGACCGTATGTCGCTTCACGACCGCCTGTCGCGGCTCTCCTCTTTGCTCTCGCGCATCCTCGATCTCTCGGGATTGTGCTTGCCAGTCAGTGTTGACCATCTTGAGCACTTCCGAACGGACATGCTCGTATCGCATGTCTTCAGGAATACTGGTAGGCCGGTAGGGACGGTCATTTCGCCGCAGAGGCTGAAGGAAATCGTGGCGACTCACTATCTGTCAATTGGGTGATCTCTTGCCGCTCGAACAGCCGCATATAGTCCCTCGGCATCTTGCCAGTGATAGCTGTACACATACGGCGGACCGATACTGGCAGCGGGTCCGTGTTGCGCAAGGTCGCTGTACGCATGCAGTGACGAGGTCAGTTGGACGCCTTGTGGATCGAGTGCATGCGCGACTTACGGGTGATACAGATTCCAGCCTTGCGGCACAGCAGTCTTGCCGTAGTAGGGTAGAATCACTGGAACACCTTGACAACTAGATACCCGGGGGAGATCAGACTGTCAGCCAAGCAGCCATCAAGCGAGATCGAGTAGTCACTTACAGTGCTAGATATGGCGAAGGCGAGATATCTGGCCTGCCGATTCCAAGGTAAGCCTTTGAACGAGCGACCTGCTCATTGTATTCTTCCTTGGAAACGGGACCCCTATTGACGAGTCCTGGCGGCGTGGATTTCTCAATATCGTCATCATCGTTCAAACTACGAGCGTTGGCGATAGGTGTGAGGGATGTTTGAGCCTCGAAATCAGGCCAAAACTCGATAGGAATTGCTGCGCCAATCCGGTGAGGGTAAAAGTACTCTTTAGAGTGAATGCCATATCAGTGGTGAACCCGAGCAACTTTGCGAAAAGCGGAACACTTACGGAACAGCTTGCCAAGCACGGTGACTTCATCTTTACGTTGGCTCTGCGGCACGACATCGACTTGGGTACACATCTTCTCCAATGACATTGGGAGATACGTGTGATCTGGGTACGGGAAAGGTCTGCGTTCGCAATGGCATTAGCCAACGAACGCCCTTTGGCATCGGGCGGATCCACTCACGAGATGGTCCACCCATTGCCTAGAGGGTTGTAGACAAACACTTCGTCCGGCAGATTGCCAAACTCTGCCTGTGATCTGCTATGATTCGCTGGACGTGCGCCCCACTGGTTTCACAAGTGGGATATGATCAGAACCCTTGTGCGAGCGAAAAGATCCAAATGACAACTCACATAACTCAGGATAAACACCTTCCAAGACGGAATCGTCCCTCTTTCCTCGAGGGGCACACCCTCAACTTCTGGCGAGTCGGGCGGAAAGTCGGATCGGCATCGAGGATCCGCTAGGCACGATAACATGACAAAATCTTGACCGTAAATGGAGGTTCTGGTCGAGAGCCACCAGGATGTTAGTTGCTGGTCGAGATGAGATTCTGGGGTGCTTACACGACATCCGGGATTGCATTGTGCAGGATTACCAAGGATTTATAGTTCCAGTGTGACAAGCTAATCATCGTGTAGTTCTCTTCCCGTAACGTTTCGGTCTGTAAGCAAGGCAGTGAGCTTTATTCGGGTCAAGGGGGTTGAGTGTGACTATTCCGACTGACCATAGTGCGCATCCACTGAGCTTCGCCACTTTCACCACCAGCTGTCGTATCCTCTGTTCATCAGACTTAGTCTGGGCGGGTTTTCTTTCCCTACTTACCTGTTAGGGCCATATCGACCCACCAATCTTGGGTGACCATCACAGAGGTCTGGGAATCGTAACAGCCATCGGGAAGGTCTTCAGTCGAGCCGTAGAAGGGCAGACAGTCCAACAAGGACTGCAGAGATCGTATGTTTTGCTTGTTGAGGTCATTGTGCCATCTATCCAGTGAGCGATGTTAGAGTAAGGCTGTGGATATTGCTGCGATCTGAGGGCAGACTTACGAAAGCTCCCTGTACTTCTTGTCCGACTCGGCAAGGTCTAGATATCGCTTGATTTGTCGATAATGCTTGTCTTTCCAGCATGTGGAGCTCCCTTCCCTCTGTTCGATTTCTGCCCCATCTTTCGGTACTGTCCACCCCTCGCAACTCTCCCTACCAGAAGCAATCAGTCGCTCCGCTGCTGTTGTCAACCGTGTAGGCATATCGTCAGGCGTATCAGGCAAATCTTCAGGCACATCTGCAGGCATATCCAACGACATTGGATCTTGACTTCCGGCGTTCTCCAGAGCGGCTACTATCGTGTCGTCGTCCGCATAGCCGTAACGTTCGCTAAAGTCGAGGCTGAAGCTGAAAGGTTTGAGCTTGGTTCCAATGTCACTATTCGAGCGAGAAAGCAAGGCGTACGACCCAAAGATGGTAGTGCAGACCGCGAATAGGATCCGTATACGCCATAGGCGCTGTCGATAGGCGACTGGGCGAGGCATGATGTGAAGGGGAGAACAGAATCGGCTTGAGTTGAGTTGAGGTGATATGAGAAGATATGCGGGATGATGAAGAATAGGACGTGGAGCGTTACGACGACGTCGACTGTTCAGGGTGCTGCTAGTGCTGAGGCCATACCATCGGCGGACCTTGTAAGGTAGAGCGCTGCATTCCCTCGACACATCCACGGATCAGCATGGCAAGATTCGTCGAAATTCCATCCGCCCATCCGCAATTCTGATGTGAGACACACGGGAGACCCAAAACCCTGCGCTGTTGCGCGGCGAGCGAAATGATTGATAGATTGACCGTCGATCATTCATGATTGATCTTTGATTGACTGATTTGATTATATTTACTGATTGAATCAGATGGCAGCTATTGATGCCTTGTTGTCTCTTGAATCTGCTGATGCCATCAACCCGTCGAGAGCTCTATACCGCTCGCTGTGGACTAGCAGAAAGCTCTGTGCTCCACGACTGGCAACTGGTGACTGGCGCATGAGATTATGCGAAAATGCCAGAGTTATTGCGAACGAAGCCACGTGTCGCGCGTATATGGGCTGTCACCCCGAGTCCTCAGTCATCCGGCGACAATCCCGCAGGACATGAAGCACCTCGGATTTCCGGTGCTAAAATGCGACCTTCCGGGCCTCAAATGACCAAGAATTGGTGATTCGACTTGACATGCTTGACAACGATGAATGGCCAATGTACCTGCTTCTACTCTGACTAATCGAGGTTGCGAGGTATCTATCGTTCCACAGCTTATCAGCCATGGCTTTACGCTTTCCACCCGTTCAGCAGTGATTCATACATGACCAGTTTGCAGACATGCACTTCCAAGCAAGGCATACAACAGAAGGAGACCGATACAGGACCGGAAGCGACTGCCGTTTTCTTCGGGAATGTTTTGCGTCATAAGACAGTGCGGTAGCTTCAAGAATCTCCCAAGCTCCGTCACTTGCTTCTGCATATCTAGTTCTCGGATCTCAGCCGATCTTCGACCAGATGCACGTCACCTGCGGCACCTAATCGTCACAAGTAATGATTCTAGTATCAGCCACGCTCCAGGTGTAGTGGCGAAAATGCTGTCCATCGTCTACCAACACACGCCTGGACATCGAGCAAAGAACACTAAATTGTACGGGACCTGCATCCATCGCGTCGAATCCTGCGTGATGCATTGGCGATACCGGGAAAATATATGGGAAATCCATATAATGTCATATAGGTCGTCAATAGCGTGAATACGCTTGCAAGTGGTCCATATTTTTCTAATATGTTCCCTCTACGCTCGGGGAAGAAACAAGCACAAAGATGATCAACAAGCTGTTCTTCGGATATGATGTACTGTTGTACGCACCATCATCTCCACCGCCTCCACCATCATCTCCTTCCTCCGCTTCACCATTATCAAAGTAGTTGTTACCGTAATCATCATCTTCCCCTTCCTCTTCGTCGTAATCGTCCTGTTCCATCTCCGAACCGACTTGCGAGTCGTTTTCGCCGTCCTCCTACGCAGGTGCAAGGTCAGTGGATATGACTAGCTGGAGGGAGGACGGAGGCTTACATCGTCTTTGTCGTTATCGTCACCGTCCTCGATATCTGCCAGGGTCTTCTTCTTCCGTGCGACCTTGCGCTCTGAGAACATTACGATTCAGAGTCGGGATTGTCCTGCCGATCCCAGCCTATCAAACGACTACTTACCTTTCAATTTCTGTTTCGGATCAAAGTACGTCGTCCATATACGTTCTGGGAAAAAGCTCTTCTCCAGGCCCAATTGTTGTGCATCCAGCGACGTGGTCGTCAGATTCGTCTGTTTCCTGTACTTGTCTGCGTAATTTTCGATGTCTATGCGGTACACACGCGTGGTAAGTGCTGGATCGGGAGGGAGATCACTAGGCCACGTAGACCGGGACTCACCGTCTTTCTTTACTCGGTCTTCCAGTCTGTACGGACTGGAACGCATCATCTGCAACAGATCTCGGGTATACTGGCATATTTTCCTCTCTTCCTCCGTTGGCAGATGTGGATGTTGCAGCTTTTGATATCTCTGCCGCAAACGAGCGGTTGAAGCATCAGTAAACCTGGGATCATCGAATCTGAAGCGGAACTCACGGGATAAAGCACACCATGCTCCTGGTTTCCTGCGGTTTCTTGCAAATCTTCTCTGGTCAATGTACCCGTACTGATTTCCATGCCGGTTCCCCGTCCAGGACCAGATAGACCACCCCCGAAACCTCCTCGACCGCCCCTTCCGCCTCGGGACATTGTGTTTGAAGTAGTGGTGGTGGTTGGGTCGACCCTGGGGTATCAGGCTGCCCGCTTGCGTCTAACTCCAACCAGAAATGGTGGTAGGGGCGTTGCAACGATGGATCTTCGTTGCTGCTCAACACTTGCAGAAGAACGACCCGCACAACTTTATCATGGCTGCTCGAGGACAAGACTTATGCATCCGCCCTAGGCCTGTGTGTTCGGGGCCCGAGTTGCAGCCGCCTCTCGAGGAATGAACGGAGTTGTTCGCGTCCGTCATCGGTCTTCCTGACTGTGCGCGGATGGTCCATTCTCGCACGTTATACGGTTGCTGACCTTGTCATATCTCCGAGATGTCCTAGTGCTCGGCTCATTGCGTCACTCACTTCACTTGCAACCGGATCCACCAGCTTCCCACCACTTCGCATCTGATCGGTAGCAGCGGTCTAGGCACACTTGACGAGGATCCGACCACAAATACATCGAAAAGGAGTAGGAAACACGGTCTCTCGTCGATATGAGGGCAAAGGTCGTGGAAATCAGGCACGTATCTTCTTCGTATTTGCCGAGTATGAAGCTGACCATCCGATTCCTCCGTCCAACAGCTGGCACGACACACAGCCAGTATACAGCTGTGACTTCCAACCCATTCCGCCAGCACAACTGAAGCGGATCCTGCCCTTCCCGCAACCACACCATGCCCAGCCCACCCAGCCGACTTCGACCACTGATGGTTCTCAAGGTGCAGGTACTCCGGTTGTTGGCGGGACCAAGCAAGGGCCGTCCCCGTCGCCGACTCCCGGTCCTTCGAGTGTGCAGAGAGAAAGGTCGACGTCTCAGACGGGAGCATCAATCGCTGATGCCGGGGAAGTAAAGAACCCTAGCGTTCCGTCTTCGTCTGCTTCGGCAGTAATGGCCAACAGACAGTACCGATTAGCCACAGCGGGAGCAGACAAGAATGTCCGAGTGAGTGCTTCTGCCTTATAGTTGCCCAAGTACAGCGTGCAGGGCCCGAGCTGAGTTTCTTCGGTCTGGTTTCCTAGCTGTGGATGGTGTACCCAAACGTCATCACCCATGTCGCGCCAAACGCCCCACAAATCACGCCCCATCCACCGCGAATCGTATATCTCTCAACGCTCAAACGACATTCTGCAGCCGTCAATGTAGTCAGGTGGAGTCCGAATGGCCAGATATTGGCTTCCGCGGGAGATGGTAAGCGCCAGATCATATCCTTCTGAATGTATATGCGTTCAGTGCTGATCGTTTTGCAACGCGCCCAGATGGTCTCATCATCCTCTGGGTCCCGTCTGACCTTCCGCCAAGCAGCTTTGGAGAGGAATCCGCAGAGGAAATGGGTGACAAGGAGTTTTGGAGAGATAAGCGTGCCATAAAGTATGTGTTCTTCATTCGCGCTCCGACACTTTAGATTGACTGAGAATGAGGGTCGTTCTCGTCTAGCGTAACGAAACAGGAAATCTACGATATCGCTTGGAGTCCGGATGGGAAATATATCATTGCTGGAAGTACGGATAACCTCGCTCAGGTGTTCTCTGTGGCCGACGGTATGTCAAGCGCATCTGGTTCTTGACAATCACTTAATGGGAGCTCCGTGACGTAGGATCGTGTGTTCATCAGATACAAGACCACGCGCATTACGTTCAAGGGGTTGCCTGGGATCCCTTGAACGAGTATCTCGCCACGCAGAGCAGTGATCGGTGAGTCGGTCGGATACTAGAAAATAGGAGTTACTAATCCGCTATCTGCAGAACGGTCCAAGTACACTCGGTCAGCCAGAGGAACAACACGCTTACCATTCATCCGGCGAGCCGTGATCGCTCAGGAAAGGCGACTCCACATTCCATAATGGAAATCAAAAACTCCCGTGCACCGTCGTTCAACATGGTCAGACCCTCTGTGGCTAGGCGTTCATCGACCGTTTCCGACGCTGGCTCGACAATCACCATGACCTCGGAATTGCCCGAACCAGTAACATTTCCTCCTATTCCGTCTAGTGTCGCCGCAACCGTTCCGTCGACACCGTTGTCAAACATGAATCCACCCAGTAACAAGCCTTCATCTCGTCGCTCGTCATTCTCGTCGACTGCCGCCACTGGATCGCCTCTTCTCGTCGCTCGAGACTCGTTCCGCGGCGGTAGATCGCCCTCACCGGCACCATTACCTGCCATTCGACCTGCTCCGCTCACCACTCAATCGATCAATCAAAAGTTGTACGGCGACGAACTCGCCACCAACTTTTTCCGTCGACTCACATTCTCACCCGATGGCGGTCTTTTGCTCACCCCTGCCGGTCAAATAGAAGAACCGCACTTCCCTTCCGTGTCTACAACCTCGGAGGACGATTCGTCTATCCCGAAACCGAAAAGCAATGCGATCGAAGGCTCAAAGTCCACCGTGTACATCTACAGCAGAGCGAACCTGGCTCGTCCCCCGATTGCGCATTTACCGGGACACAAAACAACCACCGTTGCCGTCCGGTTCTCGCCCATCTTCTACGATCTTCGTCCAATGACTGATAGCGCTCCGATCCCTCCGAAAAAGATCATTCTCGACAAGAAGAACCCGACTCCGGTACACGTTTCGATCGATATGCCTCCTCCGCCGGTGCCTGCTTCGCAGACCTCAGCTCCTCTCGCAAGCATGTTTGCTCTTCCTTATCGATTGATGTATGCCGTAGCGGCACAAGATTCCGTTTTGTTGTACGATACGCAACAAGCTGGACCGATTGCCATCTTTAAAGGGTTACATTACTCGGCGTTTACAGATGTAGCTTGGTAAGTGGCGTTTATCCGGCGGCCAGTGGAAGTGTGTGTTTATCTCTCTATTTTCCTCGCAGGTCGCCAGCGGGGGACGCCCTCGTACTTACGTCTTCGGATGGATATTGCTCCATTGTCGTAAGTGCTTTTCCCTTGAGAATGCCCTTACAAGCTGATAACCCATGGCTGCTCCCCAGGTGTTCGATTCCGCGGAACTCGGTACCCTCCACCCGACTCAACAGCATCACCGTCAGTTACAAGCCATTGCCCAGTCTCATTCCGGCCACGTAGCGAGTGCACATTCTCTTCCTCCATCGCCGGCTCCGGGGCATGCCATGCCCGGGTCGATCGGAACCACGCCAAAGACGGACAAGGATGTCTCCGTAGGTTCTACTAGCAACGCTGCGTCAACCTCGGGGACTAGCTCGCTCGTTCGGGGAACTAGCACGCCGGTCACCGAGGCATCGACATCTGGGACCTCTGACTCTAGAGCCGGTGGCATATTTGGCTTACCTGTCGGCATCGCACAAGCCCAACCGCCAACACCTCGTGCAAGCTTGCCTGGATCGCCCGTCACCTCCGTTGCAGGCTCTAATACGAGCGGTACCACTTCGAGCAAGAGGGAAGGAGAAGATTCTAAACCTGATGGACCAAAGCCCAAGAAGAGGCGGATAGAATTGACGAGGATAGAGTAGAGTGAATTACGGATATGAACGGACCAGGCGTCTATTAACGAAGGCGCCGCATATGTAAAGAGAGCTGTGTTGACACTGCCCTTGTCCCCGAGTCCTGCATATACACCTTGGTGACGAGGTAGCGCTGCTGTGCTTGTATAAACAGTTTGGATAAACATCCTTATCTTCGGGGCCGGCCTCGTTCGTGGCACCTGCAGCCGAAATACATCCCTGCTGACTGCATGAGGCTATGTGCGGTATATCTATATACGTATTCCGGAGCTTTTGTGGCTCGAGCCCTCGAGTCGGCTTTGCTACTGCCGGATGACATCTCGGAGTATCTCTTCGGAGGGTTGAAAACCTGGCTTAGCTTTGCGCAACACAGTCGCAATACGCTCAACAACGAGAGACGCGTCGAAGATCTTTGAGTTTTCGTCCGAGGCGCAGGGTGCCCAGGACTCAATGTCTCAGCCTGAAACGGGTTGTAATCGAGTCGTCATTGTGCCGATGATGGAAGATTGAAAGATGACTGATGACATGGCCATACCTGAATAAATATGCTTACCACTGGGAAGTTGAAATCTTACCACAGATCCCATCATAATCTGTCTCCAGTAGCCTCCAGTACTCGACCAAGAGATGACCATCAACGATTAAAATTGCAATCAATGATCATCACGTCGCTCTTTGCTGTGATGAAGATGGATCGAATCCAATGGATCCCTTGATGGAAACAGTCTCAACCAACGTTCGCACTTTTCCGACGGCCATCAGAAAATGCTGAAACGCACATTTCCGGAGTAAAAGGACTCGTCAGGCTATTGTTCTTTTCTGCTCTGTTTTTCCCCTTAGGCAGACCTCATCAACGATCAACGCTGTCACTTGTCGCCCTTCTTTGCAGTTTCCTGGCAACTGTGCGCTTGCTGTCGACCGCACCTACCTTTACGTCGCTCATTCAACAAACACATCGCACCACACAGTCAGCCTTCAAGAACGGTCCGTCAGTTCGCAGCTTCGAATCATGCCCTTGACGGCGATGACACGACGCCTGATCAATCGTCCATCGCGACTGGTTGTCGGATCTAGCGTATTCGCCACGCTCATCCTTGTCTCCTCTTTCACGTACCTACTTCAACGTCGACCACTCCTCCTGCAGAATCCATGGAGCTCCAATACGGCGGCAGGATGGGATTGGGAGAGACTTGCCGAAAGCTGGGAAGGCGGGAGTACACATGATGGCTCGGCTTTGACGCCGTTTGTTCAAGATGACATGTCAAGCACAACACCTCATTGGGATATGGTATGTCATGAAGGTGTGCGTCAAGGTCTTCGAGTGGCTCTGTATGATTTTACTCCTTTCCATGAAGGTGAGTAAGACTGGGCTGGACGTCTCCTGTCTGTGATGATGAGAGCTGAAATGTTGGACGCTTTATCGCAGAGGTAATTGGTAGCGTCTTGGCAAGTCTCAACGATACCGGCGTGCCCGTCGACGTTTTCCGTAAGTCTCCATGATGTACTCTGCAGTCTCAGGTTCTAATACCAGTGATCGCTTGTTTCGGATGATAGGAAGGGAATTCAGATACGGCTTCAATGATATCTTGGAAACCTTTTTCCCCACGGACGAGGGCAAGGTTCTCCAGTGGCAAGATTACTTGCCAACAACGCTGGAAGCAGGAGAATACGATGCGTTGGTGATGACTTCGTGTAAGTCTGTCGTTACGATAGCTTATCCCAGCGAGACTCATCTCTGGATCTCAGGTGACGAACGCTGGGTTCAGCCTCAATTGCTAGAACTGCTACCGACAATCACCGACATCCCCATCATCTGTCTTCACCACGAGATGTGGAGCTTTGAAGACCATCGATCCACATTACTCAAGTCTGCAAAGGCAGGGAAACTCACGTTTCTGACGTTGGGAGAACACGTTCGAAAGCTTGTCAAGGAGGAAAACACGGATCCTTGGACTCTGGACGGGAAAGATGGCGATCTTGCGTGGAATGAGGTGCCAA